>ABLG01001768.1:0-19717 GCA_000172435.1 Meloidogyne hapla
CCTGACCATAGGGTTCTGAAATTAAATAAGCCCGGTTACGAAACCCGTTTGCCCATTTGGAGACGAAAATTCCGTGTTTCTTATATTTAACATGGGGCGCCCAACTGTCCTCGCGCCCAATCGGCCGCGCCCAATCGGCCGCGCCCAACTGTCGTGTACCGATTTTTTTCTAATTTTCTTGGCACTTTGTTTTATTTTTTTAATTCTTGAGGAGAGGGTAGGGGACGATTCAGTCCCGCCGGTTCAGTCCCAGGGCCCTTTTTCGGGCCATAACTTCTTTGGACCCGAACTATTTCGAACAAATATTATATCATTCGAAAGCCCTGGATGTGTTGATTCTTTATTCCAAAGGGACTGATCAGATCCGATCAATATTTAAAAAGTTATGAGCTGATAAGTCCGTACAATCTCTATAACCTTTCAAATGATGATCTGGTCAGATCAACCCTTTTAGGAAAAATGATCCTCACATCCAGAGCTTTTGATTGATATATGAATCACTCAGATGGGATAAGAATTAAAAAAGTTATGGGCCAGAAAAGGGCCCAGGGACTGAACCGGCGGGACTGAAACGTCCTTATCCGTGAGGAGATGACACGTTTTTGATTTTACGGGATTTTCTTGTTGGGTTTATGGATTTATTTAATGATTTTTTTACAAAAATAACTAATAAATTCTTGCCTTGTAATTTTAAATAACTTTTTATAAAATTTAGAGATGAATGTTGGCAACAAAAAGATTTCTATTGTTTTAAAAAAGCCGTTGTTACTCGGTGGAAGTGATGGTAATGAACTACCTTTAAAACGAGAGGTTAAAGAAGAATGGACTTCAATAAATAAAATTGAGGTTTTTTATTGAATATATTTTGATTGTTTTCATTCCTTTTTAATAGTTTAAAATTAAATAAAAATTTTAGAAAATCAACAAAAATCAAAATTCTTTATCCTCCAATGAAGACTTCCAATTAACAAAAAATATTAAAAAAAATAATTTTATTGAAAATGGTAAACAAAATAATAACAATAATGACATAGAAGAGTCTCAAACAAAATCTGTGCCTCGTTTTTTGCCTTTTGCCATTTCTCGTCAACAAATAACACCTTCATCTTCAACTTCATTTATTAACAAGAGGTATTTTATTTTTAAAATATTTTTTGGAATTTTTGGTAGAAAAATTGACCGAAAGAAAGTTTTTGAATTTTTTAGAAAGATTTTGCTCTAAAATTTCGAAATTTTAGTTTTTGACATTTGCTCTGTTGCAATCAGGTAAAAACACCTAAAAAAAGTGTAATACTCGTAAATGATTATTATAAATTTTTTAATAATTGTTTTGAAGGTTTTCTCGACGCATCTTTCGAAGAGAGGTTGTGAAGGGGTTTTTTAAACTTTTAGATTTTTTTCATTCCTTGATCCTTTTTTCATGTTTTTATGTTGGTCTTACTTTTTAGAAGCAAAAACTATAAACTGCCCCTTTTTAAATAAGTATCTTTTATCTATTTTAATTGACCCTGAAGTTTATTATTTTTGTTTAAACAATTATTTTTATTATTTCTTTTTGATTATTTTTAAGTAACATTCCAAAATTTTCAGATTTTGAGCGGGTAAACGTAAGTTTTTGTCCTGGTTCTTGTAAATTTTTACACCGAAAGATTTTTTTGTTTCTCCCAATGAATAATTTAAATTTATTGACCAGTTGGTCAAACAAAATCCTTTTCTCATTTTAAGCAATGCAACAACAACTAAAAAGCAGCCAAAAGAGGAAAATGTAAAATCTGAAGAATTGAAGAAAATTGAGGAATTTCCTTCTAATCGCTCTTCTTGTCAACGCCCTCCTTCCGTTGAAACTTCAATTTCCAATCGTCATAGTTCAATTTCTTCTCATCACTCTTCTTCGAATTCTTCTTCCTCTTCAACAACTTCTAATCGTCGTTCTACCACTTCCTCTTCGAATTCTTCCAGGGATTCTTCAACTTCACATCGTTCTGATTCATCAACTGAATCGTCATCAGGGTCTTCTCGTTCACGCCGTTCTTACAGATCCCGGAGGCTTAGCAGACGGAGTAGCAGCAGAAGACGGAGTCCTAGCAGGTATAAAAATATGTATAATTTTTATTTAATTTTCTCATTGAAAGATATTCGCGGAGACGTCGCACATCTTCTTCTTCTAGTAGAAGGTATCGATTAAAAAGACGACGCTCATATAGCAGTAGGCGTAGCAGTTATGCAAGGTCTTCAGTCAAACGTTCCAGGAAATATTCATCAACTTCGTCTTCTTCAAGAAGTTCAAGTTCTTCCTCCACTTCGTCTTCTAGGTTTTTTTGAATTTTTTCAGATAAAAATATAATCTTAAGCTCTTCCTCCTCTTCACATTCTTCGAAGTCGTCGGCCTCTTCGACGCATAATTCTTCCACTACTTCTATCGCATCGAAGAAATCTGTTGGAATGAACAATCATCAAAAAGGTGAGGGGAGTGAAGAGAAAATGAAGGATACTAAACAGACGAGAAATGATAAAAACGAAGATAAATTTGAAGTGAAAAAAGAGGACAAGGCAAATGACAAGGAAAGTAGCAAATGTGGTAATTCCTCTTCACTTTATTTATCAGAAAGTGAAGAAGATGGACAGGAATTTGTAGAAGAGAAGGAAAATGAAGAGATGAGGAAAAAAGAAAAAGAGGAGAACAACAAAAATGAAAAGAATAAAGGAAAATGGTTACCAATTGCTTTTGCGAATGTAAAAAATGAGGATAAAGATGAGAAGAATGTAAAAGATGAGACAGAAGAGACTGAAATGTCTGATCATGAAGCTGAGTTGGTGCGCAAAAATAAGCAATTTAGGTAATTTTTTGACATTTATTTTATTTATCTTTTTCATCAATTGAATATTTTTATTTTAGAATTAAAGAACGTTGGGAGTTGCTAAAATACCAAAAACAATTAATCCCTCATGTGTCAAACAATTGTGAGTCTAATGACTGGAGTGAAGAAAGAGAAAGGGAATTTGTATTTAGCCTACTTTGATTAGGAAAAGATATTTTATTTTGATATTTTCGATTATTTACTAAACTTTTTCCCTAGAATGTTTTTAAATCTCAAGTAGAGATCGAACTTTTGATAAATTCTAACGAAGTTTAATTTTTTGCAAATTTTTTTCGTTAATTTCGATCTTTATTTGATACTACTTTATTGTTGCACCACCTGACTAAAGCCTAACATAAGATCACGAGATTTTTTACAATTTAAATATAACCTTGAGATAATTTTGGTTTCTGATCGAGTGACTTATCTCCATGTCTTAACCGTAATTTTTCAGTTTTACATTTTATACGTTCGTATTTTATGATTAAATATGTGGGTATTTTTGAGTTCTTTCTTTTTTTTGTGTTAATTTTCGCTTTAATTTTTTATTAAATAATTCATTTCATTTATAAATAAGGGAATTTTAAAAATTAATTAAAATGACAATGGAAGGGACTTCGCATTTTAATTTGGCTATTTCGTCTGATGAACTTTCTTCAAGTGAGGAGAGTAGTGGCGAAGAAATGCCTACTACTTCAAACAAAATTGTCGACGAACATATAGCTGGCAAATCCGCAGACAGTTTGAGCCTTCAGGTTTCTCCTTTAAATTTTTGTTTTAAATTTTAACGATTATTGAAAAAGTTGGGGATTTTTCGTAGGGGTTTGGGGTTTACGTGACTAAAAATTAGTAATTGACAAGATTCTCAACGGATGTTTCATACCTTTTTCTTTTTATGAAAAAATTCGGTAATACTGCAGTTTGTAGCCCCCCTTTTTTTCCTTTCTCATTGTACTCATAATGGTCAGACTTTTGCTTCCTTTCTTCCTTCTATTTCCCTATGGCATATAATCAGTCAAAAAAGATTAAATTTCATTCAAATTTCTCAAAAGTAAAACAAAGTTAGTTCTGGGTTTTATGCGATATTAATGCGTTTCGGAACCTATGGCCAGGTGGTCTGGGTTCATGCGTCAGCCTATTCATTCAAATCTAGGCTATTCGGTCAAATATAGGCTATTCAAATATAGGCTATCCTAATTTGAATGAATAGGTTCTGAATAAAAATTTAATCCTTTATTGACTGATTATATGCCATAGGGAAATAGAAGGAAGAAAGGAAGGAAGCAAAAGTCTGACCATTATGAGTACAATGAGAAAGGAAAAAAAGGGGGGCTACAAACTGCAGTATTACCAAAAATTCTTTTTGTTCTCTAGAATCTAAAATTTTTCAAACGAATTTTCTTTAATATATTTTTATCTCCAGAGTTCTGTTGAAAGTCGCGAGCACAAACGTCGCAGATTAAAAAAATTGTTTCAATATGATGCTTATAAGGATTTACCATATGAAGAGCTAAAAGAAGGTTAGAAAATTAGAATTATTTTAAATAATCCTTTTGGGAACTTCAACTAAAATTTAAATTAAAAAATTTCTAATTTTAATGAGTAACATTTTTTCTTTTGATTTTAAGTTTAATTAAAAGTACAGTATTAATTCCAATTCCTTTATTTAAATAATATCCCTTTGTCCTTTTAAATTTTAAACTAATTCTTTGAGTTATATTAACTTTTTTCAGCTTCAAGAGAGGTTTTAGACCGTGCAGTAGAATATATGCAATTATTTTTGATTCGTTACCAAGCAGAACAGGCTGGAGTTGATGTATATTTTTTAATTTTTAAAATCTAAGTATTTTAACAAAATTTAGTTACTTCGTCGTATGCTTTTGGCCGCTCGTCTTTATGGTGCTCCTCTTCAACGCCTTCTTCCATTTGCATCGTCAACATTTTTAAGATTTATTCCAGATATTCCTCAATTTTGTTATAGACCAATCAATATTAAACTTTTGTATTTTTTTTATTTTAAAATTTTACTTTTTTTTCTTATTAAGTTTTGATGAAATGAATGAATTGGAAAGACGTTTTGGACATTTTCTTTGGGAATCATTTTTTGTTTATTGCCGGCCTTACGGGAAAAAGTTTATTTTTATTATTCTTTTAGAGACGAATATTTTAATAATCTTAAGAGAAGAAATTAAAAACCATCGAATATTTTTTCGACGTCAACTAACTTCTGCAATTATTACCTTACATAATGCTTCAATGAGGAGGGATTGGCCGACAGTTGCTGATTGTTTAGGTTTTTGTTTAAATTTTAATTATTTTGATAAAGAAAATATTCTATTTGCAGATATAGATATATATTGGTAGATATTGAAGATGGGATTTTTAGATTGGGAGAGTTTTAAAAAAATATTTTTCCCGAATATTTCAGCTTCAATTCCTGCATTTCCTTCAAAACAAATTCATTCACAAAGCCATTTCGCATTTTTTAATCACTCAATGGGTCCATATTTGCCTTCATTTTATTTACTTACTTTACAAGCTTTACTGGAAAGTAAACAACAAATAAAGAATTTAAGTGCTCAATTTATTAAAGTATGTAAGTATTTTTTTAATTTTTAAAACTTTATTTTCTGCTTAATTACATATTTTTTTGTTATTTTACAAATTTATTTATGTAAATTATATTTTTACAATTTTGTGATGCTTTGTAGTTAAGTGGGATAATTATCCATTTAATGACGTATTTGGCGCTTAAAGTGACTAGCTTTTAATGAAATTAAATGTTAGTCGCGAGCATGGCTGCCATAAATTAAATTTACACTAGAAATTAGTTTGATACGTCGTTATATAATCGGCGTTGTCAGGCAGGACGGTGTTACATCTTGAAGATTTTTTTCAAAGAAATGTATTTTCTGAAGTTTCCCATATTACATATTTCCTTATATTTTTAAGGCTTTCAAGGCTTTTAATTCTACTTTTTTTTTTTTACATATTTCTTTTTACATATTTCCTTATATTTTTAAGGCTTTCAAGGCTTTTAATTCTACTTGTTCTGAGCGTCATGTTTGGATGAATCATTCAATGTTTTACTACTCACAACTTCTTATTTTTCATTTTTGTAATTTTCAATTGGAGAAGAGTGGACAAGTTTTAGCCGGGCAAATTATCAAATTGCAAGGAGTTTCTCAGGTATAAAATTTCATTAAAACCTCCATTTGCTGGCTGTTTTTCGAGGCGAAATATATTTTTTGTTTCCATTATTTAATTTTTTTAGCATCGTCGTTTAATTCTTCTACTCAATTATTGCATGGATTTTGAGAAACATTTTCTTTTATTAAAAAAAGAACGGCTTGAACGAACCAATTCGTCAAAACTAGACATGGATGATGACAATACATTACAAATACGAGTATGAAAAAAAAATATTTTTAAAATTATTTTTCAGGATCGTTCTTTGTTATCAGGATTTTCCGGATTTCTTGATGTGTTATTTGAAGAACCTACAACAATTGCTGGTCTTTTACCTTTGGCGGTATTTTGTGCAATACAATTTGACTGTTTAGAGGTTATTTAATTTTTTTGAATTTATATAAATTCGTCTTAAGGATTTAACTGAAAAATTATCAGAAGAATGTATTCGTTATCCTTTTCTATTAATTCATGTTCATAATGTTTTTGCTCATTTTAAACTTCATCATGTTGTTGGGCAAATGATTGACCGAGTTGGTTTATTTTTTTAATTAAATTTGATGTTAATGACTTTATAGTTGTTTGATTTGTCTCTTGAAACATTATCAACTGAACCTTTTATGCTAGATTTAGTTGAGCAACGTTCACTTCAACCTTCAAATTTTGGTCAATTTGATAATGTTGTTAGTGGGAATTTGCGTTTTCTTTTTGTGGTTTGTTTAATTTTTGTTTGACATCTAATTCATGGGTGGTTGGTTCTATTGACATTTCTCCCCTTTTCATGTGATAATTAACTTTTTACTTCGAACATGTATTCGAATGGTTCATTGGTTTAAGTCCTTGTCTAGTTCCATTCTCTTTCTGGATCAGTCCAACTAGTTGTAATCGCGAAGCCAATGACGATTAATCAAATGAATAAAAATGAACAATTAATTATTTTAGCCAAAAATATTCATTTCTGAGTTTAAATGATTAACTCAAGAAAAGAATTTATTTAAAAAAATTTTGGCTGAATAAGAAAAAGTCCCCAATTTAGGGTTCACGGTTTCTAAGAGATTGGCCGTGATCCAAAGGCGAGGGTCAACATTTAATCAAATAAATGATTTTAAAAGGCGAATCTGAGGCTTCTTTTTTAATAATAATTATTTAAACAAATTTAATTTTAAAATTTTAATTTTTTAAATATTTTTTTTAGTTTCTTGATTATGGTCGAAATAGAGATAATTCACGTGCTTGGGCACTTCTCTTTTCCAATTTATGTTATATTGAAAATAATTTTGAATTAGTTTCTGCTTTAGTTTTGCCTTATTGGAATAAAAGAAAAAAGTAATTAATTTTTATTTTTAAATTATTTTTATTTAAAAGTTGGTGGCCCCAATTTCACAATCCTAATTACTTGCCACGAGATGCATTTAAATTAAGACGTCGAATTTTTAGAATGTTAAATGAATTAGAAAATGGAAATAATAATGATAAAGAGAAAAATGCTTCAAAAGCCTTAAAAGTTTTAAAACTTGCAAAATAAATTTATTTAAATTTTATTCAAGATCTTATTTTTAAAAATTTTTTAAATGATTCTCAACTTTCATTTTGTGATTATTTATTTTCTCTTTTCCTTTTTTTTTGCTCATTAAATTGTCTTAAAAATAATCTCTTTATTTATTTTAATTTTGGAATTTTTTTATTAAAGAAATAAATTTTTAAAAAATTTATGTTTTTTATAATTTTATTTTTAATATTTAAATTTTATTTTTTTAAATTTTTTCTTACATTTTTTGAATATTAAATTTAGCTTTAGAAAATGATTGGACAACAAAAGAATCCAAATCTTAGCGAGTTTGTGCTTATTGAATATCCTGGTGTTGTTCAAAATGTTGATGCTGCTATGCAAACTCTTGGAGGATTGAGGACTATTTCTGCGGTAAATAAAAATAAAATTTATTTTAATAAATTTCTCCCTTAAGGCACATTTTGGGTCAAATCAATTGAATTACAATTTCGTCCAGACAATTTATTTCATTCTTCATTAATCGCTGAACGTCGAAATCAAGGTGTTGTGTTCTCTGGACATTTAAATTTAGTTATACGTGTTAGAAAAAGAAAACAAGAACAAACAACTTTAGAGAGGAAAGGGTCTTCTAATCAACAAGAAAAATTACCTTTGGTTGAAGTTAAATGTTTAGGAATGGTTTGTATAATTAATTGAAAAATAATATAATTATATTCTTAGGTTTCTACAGTTTATTCTTTTCGAGCAATTTGTGATTTTCAATATTTACCTCTTAGCAATTTAAATACAAATGAAAGTGTTGATGAAGGTTTTTATTTAAATTAAAAATATTTTTAAAATTATTTAGCACATATTCGTCATGATTTGGTTCCTATTCTTGTCCCAAATGATTTTCTTTCTTCTTTATCTTGGTGGGATGACGATCATTCTGGATGTAAATTTATTTTTTTAAAAAAATATTTAGTTAAAAAAATATTTTTTTCCTTATTTTTAGCTTCACAATCTTCATCTTCTTTAACTTGCAAATTAATTAGTGAAGCACATCAATTTTTACCTCCTTACCAATTTAGTCGTTATAATCATCCTTCAAAGTTTTTGTTACATGACGAAGCTGACCATAAAGCATCGCGTGGAAATGTTGGGCATGGAAAAAGTTTTTTTATTTTTTTTTAAATTTTTAGGAAATTTTGGAAAAATATTATTTTCTAACTAAAATTCTTATTTTAGGTCTTCGTTCTGAACGCAAATCTCTAACAACTACAGTTAATGCAAAAGATCCATTTCCTGTTGCGCCAAGTGAAGAGGCTTTACGTGACGTTGACTTGAGGTAAATTAATTATTTAAAAATTTTATTTTAATATATTTAGATGTAAAAATCCCGATCAACATCGTATGATGATTGAACTATTTTCTGAACGTCCTCTATGGTCTCGTGTGGCTATTGGCTTTCGTTTAAGGCTTCATACAGCACTTTTAAAGTTAAAAATAAATTTATTTAAATAAATTCTTTAAAATTAAATTTTTAATAATTTTTCAGAGTAATTTTGGCCAAATATGCATTTTACATTCAAAGTGGACCTTGGTAAATATTTTAAATAAATAAAAAAGATTTTTTTTAATTAAAGGGGTCGTCTTTGGTGTCGTTTTGGTTATGACCCTAGAATTGATAAAGAAGGCAGAAAATATCAATCACTTATGGTTTCATTTAAAAGAAATCAAGTAAATAATTAATTAAAATATTATTTTTAAAAAAATATTTTTATTTAAAAGTTTATTCCTGAACGTCAAAGACTTAAAGCTAATACAACAGCTGCTGGGACACCATATGGAGAATTTTGTGATTATGTTTATAGACCAGGTAAATTTTCAAAAAAAAATATTTAATTGTTAAATGAGCCTAAAGGGAATGCCTTTTAATAGAGATTTGTTGGAGCATTTTATTTATTTTTGTTTAAAAAAATTCAAAACATTTTTAGGTGTTTTACCCGAATTACGCCAAATGTGGTACAGCATTTTAGATATTCAATTGCCTATAGCACAGAAGATTTGTAGAAATGATTATTTGGAAGTTTTGAGAGAATGTGATCCAATCACTGGTTGGGTACCTGCGGTGAGTAATAATTAAGAAATTAGAAAATTATATATTTAAAATGTTCTTAACACAATTTCTTAAAAGTTAAATAAAAAGTTTTAAGAAATTATTAAAAATATTTATAATTTTTAAATTAAAAATCATTTTTAGACCCAACTTAATTCTATTCGTGCTGCATTAAAAGCTGACGTAAATTTGACTTCAATCCGTCTAGGAAATTCTTCAATTGTTGGAGGAAGTGGAGGAGGAAATGAGGAAGAAGATGATGAAATTATTGATGATGAATTAGAATATAGTGATGATGAAGATATACAAAATTTTTAAAAAATTAAAATTGGGTACTTGTCGGTTATCTCCCCACATTTTCCTTTTCTTCTCCTTTCTTCTTTTCTCCTTTACAAAATGTCAAAAGCAAATAATGGTCAATTAATTTAAAGAGGCAGTCAATATGAGAGAGGAGTCATTTTTCCGAGTTTAGTAAGATACTTCCGCATTTCAGGACCTATGGCCACTGGGTCTTGGTACATGCATTAGTCTATTCATTCATATTTTGGCTTTCTTAAAACTTAAAATTAAATGGAGAAAAATGATTAGGCTAAAGCATGTAAAAATAGACTAACGTCATTTTTATTTTATTTTGATAAACTTTACTTCTGACCATTGTTTCCTTTGACCATTTATTATTTTAGAAGAAAAGGAGAAAAGAAGGAAGGAGAAGAAAAGGAAAAGGTGGGGAGATAACCGACAAGTACCTAAACTTGTTTTATTTTTTAATTAATAAATTAAAAGAAATGCAAATTAAAGTTGGTGTTATTTTTTAATTTTAGAGATGAATATTAAATAAAATAAAAATTTAATTTATTTATTTCAACATTATTAAATATTTAAGAATGTAAAGATTAGATTTTGTTTTTTTAAAAATTTTCATTTATATATTATAAAATTCTTTTTTTTTTGAAATAAAAAATACAGAAAAATATCCATTTATCAAATAATAATTTCATATTCTTTATAAATAAAAAAATAATTATTTTAGGAAAGGCACTATAAATTACAAATTAATAAAATATAAAAAATATATAAACATGTTTAGAAGTCAAAATATATATGAGCATAAATAATTTTGAACCTAAAATTAGGCTTAAAAATTAAATGAAAGTGTTCTAGTTTAAAACAAAATTAATTAAAATATTTAAAAGTCAAACAAAAATTATTTAAACATGTGCCCATCCTTTAGCACGCCTAACTGCCTCTAGCCATTGTTCATATTCACGATTACGTTCTTTCTCTTCCAATGTTGGTTCATATGTGTCCATTGAGTGTGGACGGCGTTGGCGAAGAACTTCTCCCAAATTTTGATAACTTGAAAGAAAATTAAAAAAAAATTCAAAAAATACATATTCTTTGAAGTATTTTTTTATATTTTTCTCAAAAATTCTCAAAAACTTACTCAATAACTCCAATTCCAATGCCACTAGCCAACGCTGCTCCCCAACCAGAAATTTCTGCCATTTTTGAGCATTCCAATGGAATACCCATAGAATTTGCTTGTAATTTATTAAATAATTTGTTTTGTGTCATACCACCATCTGCCTGAATTTAAAAAAAATTTTTTGGATTAAAAAAAATAATTTACTCTTAAAGATGCAATTCTAATATCAACCATATCTTTCTCTATAGCATCTAACATTTCAACTGTTTGGAAAGCAACAGCTTTTAAAGCAGCCAAAGCAATATGTGCACGAGTGGCTGATTGAGTTAAACCACAAATTATTCCACGTGCTGTAGGATCCCATTGTGGTGTGTATAAACCAGCGAAACAGGGAACTATAAAAAGAGGAAATTTTGTGGAAATATTTATGAATCATTTGGAAAGTTTTTAAAAAGAAAATAATTAATATTTTTGTATTTTACGGAAAGTTTACAAAAATATTTTCAGTTTTCTTCTTACCAAAATAAACATCTTCTGTATTTTCTACACTAGAAGCAAGTTTTTCAATCTCTTCTGTTTTATCAAAGAATTTCAAATTGTCGCGTAGAAAGCGTACTACATTGCCTCCTATTGAGCCTGATCCTTCTAGAGCATAATAAGCGGGAGAATTTTGTCCAAACTAAAAAAATTTTTTTAAATTATTTTAATATTTATTAATAACCTGATAAGCAATAGTCGTTAAAAGACCATAACTTGAAACTAATGCTTTCTTTCCAGTATTGCAAAGCATAAATGTTCCTGTCCCATAAGTGTTTTTTGCCTCACCTGCTTGAAGACATCCATGGCCGAGTAAAGAACCTTTTTTTAATTTTTTAGAAAAAATATTTTATAAATAAATATTTACTTTGTTGGTCACCCAAACAGCCAGAAAGAGGAGTTCCTTTTAATGGTCCTAAATAAATTATTTTTTAAATTTAAATATTAATTTATTCTCTCTAACCATCATTCATATATCCATAAATCTCAGCAGAACTTCTTATTTCAGGTAATATTTCTCTAGGTATTTCAAAAAATTCACACATTTCTGGTGACCATTGACGCTCTTGTAGATCCATTAATAAAGTTCTACTAGCGTTTGTAACGTCTGTTATGTAAATCTAAAATAAATAAAAATTAATTTTAAATAATTTTAATCTTTTAAATATTTATTAAAAAATGGGTGGGATGATTTAAAAATAATAATTTATTATTTTTAATCCTGAGAAAATATTAAACAATTTAATTATGGGAAAATATTTAAATATTCCTCGAGAATATTATATGTATGAGAGAAAATATTTAAATCAAAAATCTTTTTACCCCTAAAAGCTTCCAAATAAGCCAAGTATCCACTGTACCAACCATTAAATTACCTGAATCATTATTTTAATTTAAAATAATTATTTAATTAAAATACCTTTAGAAAGAGATTCTTGTGCTTCTTTAACATTATCCAAAAGCCAACGTAATTTCAAAGCAGTGAAGTAAGGATGGATTGGCAAACCAGTTTTTGATTTGAAATGATTTTGGCAACTAAAATTAATTTTTACAGAAATTTTGATTAAAAATAAATTAATTAATCTGATAATTTTAATTTATTTTTTAAAAACAATTCTGATTATTAAATGGAAAAATAATAGACTAGTGTTTTTGTGAGTGTAAAACCATAAATATATAATAAACCGTTCGATGTTTAAAAATATTTTATAATATTTTTTATAATTTTGAATAATTCTATTAAATTTAAAAAAAATTTAATCTTCTATTTATTTATTTTTCAAAAAAGAATAATAATTTTAGATTGTACCAAAACATTCATTTCTCAATTACTTTAAATCATTTACTTTTTGCCCTTTTATTATTAAAATATTTAAGGTAAAATTTTCATTAAAATGTCAAATTAATAACAAAATATTTAAAAAAACACATCGAACAATTAAATATATATTTAATTTGGTTAAACACTCACTTAATAACACTAGTCCTTTCGTACACCTCGGGGTCGTATTTTCTTAAAAAAATAATAATTATTATTTTTTATTAAAAAAATATTTTCTTTAAAAAAAACTTACGATCGTTTGGCAGATGAAGAAGCGAGATCCAAAGAATTGTCAATTTTTAACATAAATTTGTTGGCAAGTTCATGTGTTCTGCTATCCAACCAAACAATAGCATTGTGCAAAGGTTTTCCGGTTAGTTTATCCCAAATAATTGTTGTCTCTTTAAGAGAATAATTAAATAAAGAATTTTAAATAAATATTTTTCAAAATTAATATTAATTTATTTTTAACTGAAAAACATCAAAAAACACCTCTTTGATTTGTAATTCCAATAGCACAGATTTTCTCTGGACCAATTCCATGTTTTGCTTTTAATTCTTCACAGGCACCAGCAATACACGCAATTGTTGTTTCAAAAATCTCTAAAGGGCACATTTCTACATAACCCGGCTCTGGGAATTGTTGACGAACTTCAATCTTTAAAATAATTTTTAAAATATTTTTATTTATTTTTTGGACCTGATGACTCGCTAATAATTGTCCAGTATCTGATTCGAAAATAAGAAAACGGCTACTAGATGTGCCTTGATCAATTGCACCAAGAAGCACCATTTTTAATTAATTAATCGAGTAAAGGGTAATTGTTATTTTTTAAAGTCTGAAATGTTGCAAAAAAAATTAGAAAAATAATTTAAACAAATAAAAGGCAAAATTATAGTTAAAAATAAGAAAGTGCTGAAAGGAATGAGTGGAAAAAAGGTGAAAACTAAATTTAATTAAAAATAAAAACAAAATAATTAATTGGAATAATTAAATTAAATAATTAATTATTAAATAATAATTAAAAAAAATAAATATTTCTGAAATAATAAATAATTAAAAATAAATATATATTCTAAAAAATATTTTTTCTAAAATTTTAAAAATTAATTGATAATTCGCCAAATCAGCAATTAAATAATTTAAAAATTAATTATATTTTTAATAAAAAATTTTTAAATAATAAAAAATAAAATAAAAGCTTAGTAAGCCAAGAAAATATGCGCGCAATAGGGCAGAAATGGAAAATAACAACTTTAGAAATAACCAAAATTTTAATTAAAGTTTTGGTACACATTTTTATTAATTTTTTAATTTAAAATAATTTTTACGCGCATTTAAAGAGAAAAATAAAAGTATGAAGTTTGGCCAATAAAAAAATGGAGAAAAACAGAAATGAATTTATGATAGATGATAATAAATAATGAACTAAAAAGTTTTGGGGTTTTACATAAATAAAAATAATAATTTTATTTTTTTTTTGGGGAAATATAAAAAATATATTTCTTGATTAAATAAAAAAATTATAAAAGTACAAAATATGAAAAGGTTTTATCAAAATTAAATTATAGGCTCTTGTTTTAAATTATAGGCTCTTGTCCAGTTTACAAGTCCAATCAAATTTTACAAGTCCAATGAAAATTTATGAGTCCAATCAGAATTTTAAGAGTCCAATCAAAATTTAAGAGTTAAGGGCAACCCAAGTAGCCTTTTAAGGGCACCCAAGTAGCCTCAATTCCTTGAATATGTACCATAGGATCTGCAGGATCCACAAAGTTAATTTGTTACAGCGACTATATATGGCAAATCCTTTTTTAATTGTGATGTTACGTGTTTAATGTAACAGAACGAGTCATACCCCATATATCGAAACCCTATATATCGCACACTATATATCGACACCCTATATATCGAATGACCCTATATATCGAATCGCTATATTACGAATGACGCTATATATCGAATAGAAAAATTTCATGGAAATTCACAAAACGGGAGGTCAAGGAAAGGAGAACACATTCTTTGGAACGGGGGGAAGTGTCCCGTAGAAGGGGGACGTGTTCTCTGGAGCGGGAGGTGTTCCGTGGAAGGGGGACGTGTTCCGTGGAACGAAGACCAAGCCCCGTTGAACGAGGGACATATTATATAGAATGGGTAACATATACGGGGTTGTCCCCTAACAGAACATTTAAAAGGTTTTTTATTGAAAAAAATTGATTGAACTCGTAAAAAAATATAAATAAAATTGGATAAACTTTTCATTTGACTCATAAAAGTTCATTGGACTCATAAAATTTTGATTGGACTTCTAAATTTTGATTGGACTCTTAAAATTTTTATAGGACTCATAAAATTTTGATTGGACTCATAAAATTTGATTGGACTTGTAAAAGTCGATTGGACTTGTAAACTGGACAAGAGCCAAATTATATTTTAATATTTATTGTTAAATAATTGAAAATAAAAAAAAAGTCAAATTAAAATATTTTTAATAAAATAATTTTATTTATTCAATCTTTAATTAATATAAAAATTTCAGAATTAAATTTATACAAAAAAATAATTCTGATTTAAAATATTTATTTTTATATTTAGGAATAAGGAAAGCAACTGATTAATATTTTTGTTTTTATATTATGATCTTTGTAACTGGGTTAGATAGACATTGTGAGAATAAATGGGAGAAATGAATAAATAGTTGTGATAACTACGTATAAATTAATTTGTTGGGGGTGCCGCAATTATTAAGAAAGAACAAGGTACACATAAAAATAAATAAATAATTTTTTTGTCTCATGGTTTGCTTTCTTTCTTAATTTTTATAAGAAATATATTTATTTATTTATCAATCTAAAATCCAGTTCCACTTTTGCATTTGCAGAAAATCTTTGTCTGCAATTTTCTGCACCTTTTCCTTTACT
This sequence comes from Meloidogyne hapla, assembly GCA_000172435.1. Taxonomy (NCBI): domain Eukaryota; kingdom Metazoa; phylum Nematoda; class Chromadorea; order Rhabditida; family Meloidogynidae; genus Meloidogyne; species Meloidogyne hapla. Next base: position 15,862 of record ABLG01001768.1, read on the forward strand.
AGAAAATTTGTCCAAATTTTAATAAAAACAATTTTTTTAAATCTGATAATTTACAATAAAAATTTTACATTATCTGTATATTTTACTTTTACAATTTTTTTAATCCGCAAATAATATCCGCAATAAAGTCAAAACTTGATATTTTATTTTATTAGAATTTATTCACAAATAATTTTCTTTATTTTTATATCTCTTTAAATATTCCATTGCTCCATTTTCTGATTTATGAATCAACAAATCATCCGCCCGTCATAACAAAAATATTACTATAATTATTATTACCCTAAGGGTAGCAATGACTTTTCTCTCTTTAACATTAATGCATTATTATCAAAGAGAAATGCTGCCAAAACCAAAGATAAAGATGATGTAAAATAAATAATTAAATATTTATTTACTTTCTTTTTTCTCTTTTTTGATTACATTAACAAATATTAAAAGATTTTTTAATTATTTTGATAAAAATATATACTTAATATTTTTTTGTCATTTAACACAATATTTGAATTTAATATAACAATTATTTTTACAAGGCTTAAGTTACAGATTTTTATAAAGATATATTCTAGAATTTGTGATGTTTTTCTAGATATTTTCAAAATTTAATTTCTTTATTAAAATTTAAATCCTGGTACCCCAATAATCTTCAAAGATCGATAAAATAAATTATTATTATTTCTTTTATTTAATAAAATATATTAATAAATCTCCATTTAATAAAAAAGGTTTTATTATACAAATATTTGATAAAAATTCTCTTATCTTTTTGTCGGGTTCCACATAATTATATATTTTTATTTACTGCACTCAAAGTCCGCACTGTGTACCCAAAAACTGGGTTTTTATGTAGATAAATTGTCCGAATATTTATTTTCTTTGTTTGCACACAGGAATTTGTTTCCGATGGCGATAATTTCAGCGGGTGCAAAAGGTGATTGAGTACATAGACAAAATATAAATGACCATTTTTATTTTAAAAATATTTGTAAAAAGATTTTAAAATATTATTTTTTTGAAAGAAAACAGGAAAAGAATTACATAAAAAGGAAATAATTATATATTTTTAACAAAAAAATGTCTAGTAAAAATGGATATATATAAATACTAAATATTTTATTTTAAATATATTATTTTTACAAAATATTTCTAAATAAAATTTCCATATTTAATAATAAAAAAATAATTAATATTTCTTCGTTCTAAAGTTTATATTTATATCTAATTTATTAAAAATTAATAAAATTAGAATATATTATTGAAAGTTTTCGTCAAAAGTTTATTTAATAATTATTTATTTTATTTTTAAATGTCATCAATTTTTTCCTTTTTCAAGTGTCAATTTCAGCTTTATATATTTATATAATTTCCACAAATAAAATTTTTACTGCAAATTTAGCTTCTAAAAAATAAATTTATTTTTTGAGTGTCAAGTATTGCGTGGGAAGAAAAAAAATAAAAAAATAATCAAAACGACAAATAAATAAATATTTTTATTTTATATTAAATATAAACGCCCACTTATGGGTAAGTAATTCTTTAATAAAATTTTCTTTTAAATGAGAATTTTGAACAATGAAGACATCGAAAACTTTTTGTAGACAATCCAGATATTTTATCAAAATTTCAAAAAAAATTTTAATTAAAAATAAAGTTATTTTTTTGTTAATAATATTAAAAGTAAGGTTGTAATTATATTAATCAAATAATTTATTTGTCCAACTAAAGAGTTTTCATAATAATCATTTAAAAAAGTCATTAAAATTAAAAGGTATTTAAATATAATAAATTTAAAAAAATGTCTGAAGAACAACAAAATAATAATATTTTTAAATTAATAAATTCAACACAACAAAACGGAAATTTAAAAAAAGAAAAACATCAAGAATACCCTGAAAGAAATCTTTTTAATCATATTCCTTTAAATTCTGCACTTTTAGAAAATATGAATAGGGGTTTTTATATATTTTAATTTAAATAAATAATTAAATAAAAATAGGGGTAAACAATATCTGAAAGGTTTTAAAAGCTATATTATTAGATAACGATGGGGAAACTCGTACAGTTTAATTCTTTTCATTGAAAGGATTTTCTAGTTATTTTCCAAAAATTCTAAAAGTCTTTATTTTATATATTTTATTAATTAAAATTTCTTTTTCATTTCAGCACTCTTTCAAGAAATCAAAAATCGTCAAGGAGACTTTATGAGAGCATTTAATGAAGGTGATGCTAAAGGGGCTGCTGAAATATATGATCCTGATGGTTAAAAAAATAAAATATATTTTGAATTAATTAATTAAAAAAAGGTTATTTTATGCCTAATGGACATTCTCCAGTTAAAGGACGTTCGGGGATTGAGGCTTTCTTTCAAAAAGATATGGCTGATGGTGTTAGTAGTGCACAGGTAAAATAATTTTATTTTATTTTTAAATAATAAAATAATTATTTAATAATAAATACTTTATTTAATTAATATTAAAAACCCTTTATATCAATAATATTTTTGGATTAATTCTTCTTTAATTCTTAACAATTTATAAATATTATTAATAATTATTTATTTAAAATATATATTTTTATATTTAGATAATAACAGAAGAAGTTAATGGTTCTGGAGATTGGGCTTTTGAAAGAGGAAGTTATCATTTAGAATGGTAAGAAATAAAATAAATAAATATTTTATTAATTTAAAAATTATTTTCTGAAGGAAAATAATTTATAATATGAAATAATTCCTAAAATTTTCTTTTAATAAAATTAATTTTTTTAAAGAATTAAAATAATTTTTTAAGTGGAAGAGGTACAGAATCTGGTGCTTATTTACAAGTTTGGAAACGAATTAATGGTGTTTGGTTGGTTCACAATGATTGTTTTAATGTTGTTCAATCCCCACGAAAGTCTTAAATAAAGATGAAATTGAAATAAATTTTGAAAAAAAAAGAAATAATCTCAGTAATTAAATAAAGCTTTTATATAATTTTAAATTGAAATTCATACAGATAATAAAATTAATTAAAGTCAAATAAAATGAAAAAATTTTATTTTTGAAAAATCTTTGGTTTTAATTAAATTTAGTATTTGACTAATTTCCAATAGAATATAATTCCAATAGAATATACAAAAATTAATGTTCATGAGAGTTTTAAAAATAATCTCATTTCTTTCCTCAAACTTATTTTTCAAATCTTTTTTGGCAAGAAATTTGGGTCCATTGAATAGCAAGTTCCACAACAAAGTTTAATGAATGCAAATTTCAACAGAAGAATTCGTGACTAAAAAGTTATAGATTTTAAAAATAATTGTTTGTTTAAACCTACCTTGCATTTACTGGAACCATCTTTGCAGTAAGAAGCTTTAGCTTTATCCACACATGCTTAAATGAAAAATACTTAATATAATTAATTGTAAGTAATTAAGTTGTTAAAGCATACGGGTTGGGGGTTTCCCTTTTTCATAAAGCATCGGTGGAGTATTTGCTTTATATGTTGTAGGAGTTGGCGTCATCGTAGGTGTTGTGGGAGTCGTTGGCGTCGTAGTAGGTGTTGTGGGGGTCGTTGGTGTCGTTGTAGGGGTTGTGGGGGTTGTGGGAGTCGTTGGTGTCGTAGTAGGTGTTGTGGGGGTCGTTGGTGTCGTCGTAGGGGTTGTGGGAGTCGTTGGTGTCGTCGTAGGTGTAGTGGGGGTTGTGGGAGTCGTTGGTGTTGTCGTAGGGGTCGTGGGAGTCGTTGGTGTCGTCGTAGGTGTAGTGGCGCTTGTGAGAGTCTCTGGCGTCGTAGTAGGTGTTGTGGGAGTAGTTGGTGTTGTCGTAGGGGTCGTGGGAGTCGTTGCAGTCGTCGTAGGTGTAGTGGGGGTTGTGGGAGTC
>ABLG01001767.1:0-11446 GCA_000172435.1 Meloidogyne hapla
TTTACGTCAAAGTAATAGAGTTTTACAACAAAATGAAAAGAATAAAATTTTAAATGAAAAATAGAAGAAAATTGAAAGAAATTATTAAATATTTTATTTTTTTTTACATTTTCTTTTAATTTTAATTTTGTTTTATTTTGGTTAAATAAAATTTTAATATTATTTTTTGTTAATTTAAAAAAAATTTTTTTATTAATTTTATTAATTTTCTCCGCATTAAAGGAAATTTTTTCAAATCGATTCTTTACGATATTTTTATTTTTCTTTGATTTAATTTAACCTTGAAAATAAATATATTTTTATTAAATAAAATGTATATTTTTGATGTTCTTCAAAAAAAATTAAAAATTATTAATTAACTAATTTTTCTAAAATTTTATTTAATTGATTTATTTCCCTTAATATTTTTTAAATCAAAAACGAATTTATTAGAATTTAAAGTCCATTATATATTATAATTCGCTGTGATTAAAAACAAAATAATTTTTGTAATATTTAAACCTTTCATATTAATTTTTATAAAAAAATAATTATTTTTTTAAAGAAAATGTTTTTATTAATTAAAAAGAAATTTAATTTATTTATTATTTTAATAATTCTTTTATTTTTAAATTTATTTATTTATTTTGATATTTTCTCTAAAAATATTAAAATTAATTTAAAAAATAATGAATATTTTAATTTAAATGATGAAGAAATAAATAAATCTTTAATTAATGGAATTGAAGCAATTAAATATTTATATGATTCTCAATTAGGGAAAGCTAAGGTATTTAATTAATTTAATTAATAATTAAAAAAGCCTAAAATTTAGTTAAAATTTAAATTAATTAAAAAAAATTATTTTTCTTTAAAGGTTTCAGAAATTATTGAAAATCTATCAAAAAATAATATTTTTATTAAAAAATGTCCATCAAAATATTTTTATAAATCAAATATATTAATAAATAAAATTAATGGAAAATTTACAAAAAATGAAGATTTTTATTTATTTTCTGCTTATATTGATAAAAGAATTAAAAATAATATTCGAATAATTATTTCTTCTTTTGGAAATAATTTAATAAATAATAAATATTATTGTCATTTTCATCAAAAAAATAAAAATAATGAAAAAGGTTTGAAAAATTAAACTGAAAATTTATACCAAAAATATTTGAAAAATATTTTCAGAAAAAAGAAAATTCTAAATCCTTAGATATTAATTATATAGAAAAAACAAAAAGATAATAATTAAATAAATATTTAAATTAAATTAAATAAATAGATGGTTATTGGGCAAATAATATTATTGTTGAAGCTAATATTCAATGGATATGGCAAAGAGCTTGGGATCCCAGAAATGAATTTTATAATACTTTTATTATTACATGTCCTAAAGTTTTTGAAGATTTTGAGGTAAAAAATAAATTTAAAAAATATTTATTTTTTAAGAATTTAATAACATCAATTTATATTTCAAAAAATAATTTTTGTTTATTACCTGATGCTAAAATTAATTATATTGAAATAAATAAAGATTTAGAAGAAACGTTAAAAGAAAAAAGTGTTATTGGAATTAAACCTGAAAATATAAAGTAATTGAGTTTATTTTAATATTTTCCTTTTCTTTTTTGTTATAATTATTTTAAATTTTAGTTTAGTAGAATTTAAATAAATTATTTAATTAAAATCAATTAATTAGAATAGCAGTTTGTACAAAAGGCCTTTCATTTCTAAATAACTCAGAATTATCTAATATATGGATAGCTGAATGGATTGAATTACAACGGGTTTTAGGTGCCTCTTCTGTTGGAGTTTATATTTATTGGGTACCTGATAATGTTCGAAAAATTCTTGAAAAAATTTCTGAAAAGAAAAGAATTGATTTGGTAAAATATTTTTAAATTTGTAGAAAAAAATCTGTGAAAATATTTTATATTTTTAGATAAATTTAGAATTACCAGGAAATTCTCCAAACCAACCAATGAGGTATTTAACAAAAAATTTTAGAAAAATTATATTTAATATTAAAGTCAACAGAATTTTATTTTGAGAAATAGACAACAAAAAAGACGTCATGAATTAATTCCATTAAATGATTGTTTTTATAGGTAATTAATTAATATTAAAAGGAAAAATCTGATCAAATAATGGTTTAAAAAAAGTAAAATAAATTTGAAAGAAAATATTTAGAGGAATTAGTTTGTGAAAATTTAGGTTGAAGGAAAATTAAAAGAATGGATGGAAAAATCTATTAACAATAAATTATTAATAAAATAATTAAAAAAAAATCCCTTTACTCTAAAAGATTCAAAATAAATGAATCAAGATTTTTCAAAAATTCCCTTAAGTAAAATGGCCGTTTATTTCACTCTCTCTCTTTATCAATAACCCATTATACCCTTCCAAAAAGAAAATATATAATTTTTAATTATCAGATATTCTTCAACTCATCATTTTGTTTTGGTAATAGATACAGATGAAATAGTTATTCCTTTATTACACAAAAATTGGCAAGAAATGCTTTTTAATATTTTAAATGATGGAAAGTGGAATTCTGAACCTTCTTCTCTTTCAATTAGAAATGTTTATATTTTTAATCAAAATTCAACTAAAAAAGAGAAAAGTATTTTTAATAAAAGTAAAAGATCTAAAATTATTCAAGAGAGAGATCAATATGGAAAAAGTTTTATAAAGTAGGTATATATCAGGGAAGGGCCCTTCCGTATTTTAAAAGACGGATGGCGGAACCTGAATTTAAAACAAAAATTCATTAAAGAAATTTTTAATTTTGGCCGTCATTAGGGGTATATTTTGGCGGAAGAGGGCCAAAAAACGGAAGACGTAAGCGGAAGAGATCCCATCCCTTGTATATATCTTTATATAAATTTATTTAAATTTGAAGTTAATAAGGAGAACTTAGTTAGAAAATGAAATTTAGATCTTTAAGTAAAACAATTAATAACAATTTGTAAAATGAAAAAGGAACAAAATGATTATATTATACAATACTAGAATAATATTAAAGAAAGAATGTGCTCTGAACCATCCACGGAATCTGCACTAGCTTTTAATTAACTAGCTTTTAATTAAATTAAAGATATTTCCCTATGTGGCCCTGTATTTTGATGGTAAATATATCCAGCCCGGGACATATCTCAACAATTGATATAAACCTGTGATTATCTCTCATTTTCATCCAGCCTAAAATCTTTATAAAAATATATTTAAAATTTCTCTAGTACTCGCAGTATCGTTAGTGTTTTTAATCATTTTGGACTACATAGAATTAATTCAAATGTTTCAAAAACTTTTCATGTTCCAGCAAACATTGCATTAAAATATCATTGGAAAAATAAATGTCCAAAATTGGAATTAGGCGAAGAAATTTGTCAAAATGTTGAAAATAATTTATTAGAAGGTGAAGATATTTTAGAAAAATTAAAAGAAAGAATTGAAAGAAATATTAAAGAATATTTTTGAATTAAATTTAATTAATTTTGATTTAGAAAAGCTTATTTCTATAGAAATTTTAATTGTGTTTATTTTTGTTTATGTTTCTAAAGCTTCTTTTGTAGAGTCAAATGAGAAGGTTTGGTAAGACTTTCCTAGCTAGTGAAGAATTAAAATGAAAACAAATCAAATTGTAAAATATTTAAGAAAATAACAATTCAAAAAAATCAAAAGCTTTTTTCTCTCTTTACATTTAGAAAACGTTTCATAAAAGAAAATTGTTGTTAAGAGAAGACATAATTCCACATATTAAGAAAAAAATTGCCTAGATTTTTTGAGAGGAACCAAAATCACTTCTTTATTAACAAATAGTCAACACAAATGAAATAAAATTTAATAAAAAAATAGAATAGGCTAAAGATTCTTTAGTAAATTGATAAGTTAAAAAACATCTTATTTTATAGACATTCACGTGAAAAATAAAAATATACGTATGCCACATATACTTCCAACAATAAATGATGTAAATTTTTTGCAATTTAGAGTTAAAGATTCGTGGCAACTCAAGAAAATTCCGTATATATAAGCAGTGGTAAAAGGTAAAGAAGGCATCAATCAACATTAACAACACAAAAACTTGTGTTGAGTAAAAGATTAAGATGAGAGTAATAATTGTAATTCCAATCCTATTCTCACTAATAAATTCGGTTGTTGGGCAAACAACAACATGCGAGGCACCAACAACACCACCAGTTTGTTACTGTCAATGTGAATCAACACCGGGGGTGACATCAACTGCCCCAACAACAACGGTTGGACCGACAGGAACAACGACAACTGGCACCCCTGGACCATCAACACCTACACCACCAGGCACTCCTTCTCCATCTACACCCGCTCCAACTACTGGATCACCAACTGTCAACCCTGGACCATCAACAGGCACTCCTGGTCCATCAACACCTGCTCCAACAGGAACTCCTGGTCCATCAACACCTGCTCCAACAGGCACTCCTGGTCCATCTACACCTGCACCAACAGGCACTCCTGGTCCATCAACACCTGCTCCAACAGGCACTCCTGGTCCATCTACACCTGCACCAACAGGCACTCCTGGTCCATCAACACCTGCTCCAACAGGAACTCCTGGACCATCTACACCTGCACCAACAGGAACTCCTGGTCCATCTACACCTGCTCCAACAGGCACTCCTGGTCCATCTACACCTGCACCAACAGGAACTCCTGGTCCATCTACACCTGCTCCAACAGGCACTCCTGGTCCATCAACACCTGCTCCAACAGGCACTCCTGGTCCATCAACACCTGTTCCAACAGGCACTCCTGTTCCATCTACACCTGCTCCAACAGGCACTCCTGGTCCATCAACACCTGCTCCAACAGGCACTCCTGCTCCATCTACACCTGCTCCAACAGGACCAACCACTGGATCGACAACTGTCAGTCCTGGACCGTCAACATCAAAAAGAACACGTACTCCAAAAACAACCAAAACAACCTCTGGTCCATCTACACCTGCACCAACCAGCACTCCTGGACCAACTACTGGATCTCCAACTGTCAGTCCAGGACCATCTACACCTGCACCAACCAGCACTCCTGGACCAACTACTGGATCGCCAACTGTCAGTCCAGGACCATCTACACCTGCTCCAACAACAACTACCACACTTAAACCGACTACTAAACAATGTAAATCCAATAAAATTAACACTAATTATACCGTTATTCCCTTTTAAACGACTTCACGGTCAAAACTACATATATTGAAAGTTTCCCAGAAATACCGTTATATTTAGTCACCTATAATTTATTCTAATGGTATAACTTAAACTGAACTTTATTAAAAAAAATAATTTTTAATAATTCCCCTTTAAAGTGTGTTGCAATTATAACAAATGTCAAGAGTGCAAATATAACCAAAGATGCGACGGATATGGAGGATACCCTAACCCGTGTGTTGATATATATATTAATTAAGAATGATATACATATATTTGTTGAAGTTAATGTTAATAATCGATCGCTTTTTCTGTACTTTTAGTTTTTAGTCTTTCCATAAATCTGTGATTTTTCTAATTATTATTTTTAATTGAAAGGGTTAATTGTCTCCTTTTTATGGCACCCAATATATAGAACAAATTGAGATTTCTCCAAAAATCAGCGGCAACAATTAATAAGAAAAGTTTTTTTTAAAAATTGATTGCTCAGTGTAACTAGTGTCAAAATTAATAATAACTACAATAATTCCCGGGAGTAATAGCTTGGGCCAAGGAAATAAAAAGTCCAAAATAGGTAAGAAAATAGGAACGAAAAAACACGAAAATAGGAAAGAAAATTATCTATTTCTGGGGTAGAAAATATTTATTTTATACCATTTTCTTAATAAACATAAATAAAAAAGCATCCAAATTAAATTTTATGACAAAAATTGCAAATTAAAAGCATTTCAAAGTGTTTTATTGTAATCCTAGCAAGATTATCAGTCATTTAAGGAAGTATTTAAGGGCAGTGCTTCGCAACTCGTACCAAAATTCGTACTCGTACCTCGTACTCGTACCAGGTACGAAGTACGAGCAATAAAGATTGGCTGGTACGAAGTACGAGTACGAGCCCAAAAAATAGGGAAAGTACGAGGTACGAGGGGTAAGTACGAGCTCGTACTTTGTTATATTTAAAAAATTTTTATTTACAAATATTTTTATGGCATTTTGTCTTTATTAATTTATTTTTGAGTCTCAATTTGAGTTCTCAGCCCAAAATCAAATTTCCTGGTCTTGGGTCCGTTTCCGGATACCCGAAATTCGCTAGTCTCAGAAAAGTTGCATTTTCCTCCACTCGGACCTATATTAAATCCAAAATTTTCGCCTGCGGCGCTGAAAAGTGAATTTTCCTTAACTTTATAGCATAAATATTCCAAAATTTTTGCCTGCGGCGCTGAAAAGTGAATTTTCCTTAACTTTATAGCATAAATATTCCAAAATTTTTGCCTGCGGCGCTAAAAATCTGATTCTTGTTAATTTTGACACAAAAAATCAAAAAATTTCGTTTTTTTTATATTTACTAAGTACGAGGTACTAGTACGAGATACGAGGCTAAAACCTCGTAGTACGAGGTACGAGTACGAGCCCAAAAAAAGAGGTGGTACGAAGTAGAGTACGAGCAAAATCAAAATTGCGAAGCACTGGTCCTAACTTCTAAAATAGGACAAAAATAGGTAAATCGAAATTTTTGGAAGTAGAATTTTAAGTTTTAAAACTGCTTTTAAAATAATTTTTCTCGGCCTTTAATTTGAAACCAAGATCAGAATTTTTGGTCCATTGGAACATAAAAATCTTACAAAGGGGATTACAAAGGAGATATTGTTAGGGGATATAATTACTTAACACACCATAACTTCTTAACCACCAGGGTTAAAATCTTACTCGATGCTTTTTAAAATTTTTTTAAAGATCCAAATCAACCTAAAATTTCAAATTAAATATTTTTAGATAAAGCAGGATGTCTGTATTTTTGAATAAGTTCCAAAAAATTTCAAAATTAAATTTTTTGTAACGCTCTAGCGTAAAGTTATATATTTTTTCAAATATTGTGATTAATATTTTAATTTAAAAAGTATTTTATAATTTACAAAAAAAACAAATAATTTTCAAATTAACTTTATTTTTACCCCAAAAAGCAATTTAAGTATTTATTTACTCATTTTATATTTTAAATGAAAAAACCTAATAAAAAAGGTAGTAGATATTCAATTCTAACTTAACTAAAAAATTCTTAAAAGTCAACAAAATATTATAACAAAAACAATAGCAAAATTAATATAATTAAATGAAAGATAATTAAGCTACGTTGCACTCTTGCACGTTCTTCTTCTCTAATTTTTTGTTTTTGTTCTACCCATTTTGAATAAGCCAGATCCCATAAAAGTTCTTCTCTTTCACGCCATTCTCTGTCAGAAAGATTACTACGGATTTTGTCAAATTCTTCTTTATTTTTTTCTTCAAATTCTCTTCTTAGTTTAAGCCATAACTTAAAAAATAAAAAATGTGGAATTTAATTAAAAATTATATTTATTTTTTTTTGTTTTGTATTTTTTAAAGTCAGTAGAGACCCAAAGAATGAAGAAAGCTGCATTTTATTAACTAAAATAATAACAAGAAGAAAAGAATTATATTAGTTGTCTCCCACATACTGCCAAAACAGATGAATAGCATATTCAGATGTAATTAAATGTTTTAAAACTAAAGTATGACTTATATGAAGAGGAGGGTGTATTTACATTTCTGGAGTTAAAGGTGGTAAAAAACTAGGGCACTACCTGGAAATGGGGAAAGTTAGAAATTGCTGACTTAAAATTACCAATAATGAGATAAAAATCTTCGAATAAAATTTTTTTGATATTTATTTCATGGCTACAAATTTTAATTTAAAAAACTCAATATTAAATTTTTCAGTTTCAGTAAAGGCGAAGAATTTCATCAAACTAAACTACAAAAAAAAATTTGGCCCACATAGAAAAAATATCAAAAGAAATACACGTTTCTAGAATGAAATTGTGTTAAATAAAGGATGAAAACTCAATGCCACATATTAACGACAAAAGTTGTTTACAACCTAAGGATTTTAAAAAGTTTGGTCAAAGACTTACATTAAGCAAATATTAAAACCTAAAAGCAAAAGTAATAATAAAAAGTAAAAAGAAAAAGTAAAAAGGGTTAACTGAGAAATTGAAAAGTCACAAAATTTTAAACATAATATTGAGTAAAGATTCACGTGAAAAAGAATAGATTGACACATAAATTTACAACAAGAAAATTTTAATTAGTTTTTTGTATAAAGAAGAGTTAAGACACATCAGAAAACAGAAATATAAAAGCTATGGCAAACTGTGAAAAAGACATTAATCAACATTCACAACACAAAAACTTGTGTTAAATAAAATAGTAAGATGAGAGTAATAATTGTAATTCCAATCCTATTCTCACTAATAAATTCTGTTGTTGGGCAAACAACATGCGAGGCACCAACAACACCACCAGTTTGTTACTGTCAATGTGAATCAACACCGGGGGTGTCATCAACTGCCCCAACAACAACGGTTGGACCGACAGGAACAACAACAACTGGCTCAACTTCGACTGGTCCATCCGGCCCAACAGCAACCCCAGCATCTACAGAATCAACAGCTTCTCCTGGCCCATCTACATCAGCTGAAACTGGCTCAACTTCGACTGGTCCATCCGGCCCAACTGGATCCCCAACAGCAACACCAGCATCCACAGAATCAACAGCTTCTCCTGGACCATCTACATCAGCTGAAACTGGCTCAACTTCGACTGGTCCATCCGGCCCAACTGGAGCCCCAACAGCAACCCCAGCATCCACAGAATCAACAGCTTCTCCTGGACCATCTACATCAGCTGAAACTGGCTCAACTTTGACTGGTCCATCCGGCCCAACTGGAGCCCCAACAGCAACCCCAGCATCCACAGAATCAACAGCTTCTCCTGGACCATCTACATCAGCTGAAACTGGCTCAACTTTGACTGGTCCATCCGGCCCAACTGGAGCCCCAACAGCAACCCCAGCATCCACAGAATCAACAGCTTCTCCTGGACCATCTACATCAGCTGAAACTGGCTCAACTTCGACTGGTCCATCAGGCCCAACTGGAGCCCCAACAGCAACCCCAGCATCCACAGAATCAACAGCTTCTCCTGGACCATCTACATCAGCTGAAACTGGCTCAACTTCGACTGGATCAACTAGTAAAACTACAGCATAAACAGTAATTTTCTTATATTATAAATAATCAGCTTATCCTGTTCCTTTTAAAGCATGCTGCAATTACTTTAAATGCAAAGTGTGCGATTATAACCAACTGGATCCTGTATTGGATATGCAGGATTCCCCGAATCAACAGCTTGTTCTGGCATATTTACTTAAGCTAAAAATATTTAATAGATTGACTAATCCATAACGTGTTACATGTAGCACTTACATATATTCAATAATCTGTAGTTTTTACGTCTTCTGATAAAAATTTAGAAGTAATTTTTCTTTTGATCAAATACCCTATTAGACTTAATTTTCGCTCCTAAAGTGAATCTTTGCACGATCTTGGCGACTAATAAAATAGATAGATATAAATTCATATAAATATAAATTATATAAATTTATAAATTCGAAAAAGTTTTTCTAATCGATGTGAGAAATGTGTCTTTTTTTAATTTTTTTATCCTATAATATTCGCTGTGAACATTCGCAGCTAGATGAAGAAAAGCAGATTACAAAGTGAATGGGAATATTTAGAAAATAGTTGTATATCCAAAGATATAATTTGATTTATTTGTATTATAGTCATCCGTAAAATAAGAGCCCAAGTAAAATATATAAGGAACAATGTAAGTGGTCTCCCACCCTTTTGTTCTCCTTTTATAATAAATAAATAATTTTATTTTTCTCAGAATAGAGTCAAAACTTTAATTTTATAGAAAAACTTAAAATATGTTTATGTTAGATAATTAAGATCCAATTTAAAATTTAGGGTTTTGGTCCCCAAATTTGAAAAAATCATAAATAAAATGTTGAGGTAAATTTGTCGAAATGAAGCTTTGGATAAGCGAGATTTATATGATGAAAATTGGTCAATTTTTTGGAAATATTAACTTTTTTGCCCTATTTATTTAAAATAATTACTTACCTCATTTAATTCTTTTTCTTCCATTTTCCTTCTTTCAATTTCTTCTCCCCATTCCCATTCCGCCCATTGTCTTCTTTTTTGTTCTTGATCCCATTGCCATCGTTGGAAAGGTGAAGAACCAGGAGGTGGTGGCCCTCCAAAAAGATCATCAAAAGGAGAAAATGGACGTCTTCTTTGCCTGTCAGATGCTCCAAATTGCCATTTCCATTCCTTTTCCCATTCCTGATTTTTGAATGGAGGACGAGGATGAAAGTCTGTACTCCAAGTTGGTTGTTGTCCACTTTCTCTAGCAGTACTTTGTCTTCCTTGAGTTGTTCCAAAACGTAATTGTCTGTCATATTCTCTGCGTTTCTGAAAAAATATTTAAATCAATAATTTTATTTTGATGTAAACAAAAAATAATTTTAAACTTTCCAAAAAATAAAAAATATTTTAATTTTTCTAAAAATAAAGGATAAATAAAAAATTTTCTTTGGATTAGGATGGCATTTTTTTAGAAATTAGGAGAAATTTTTTTAGGTAATTTGAGTAAAAAATTTAAATTTTGAATAAAATAGTGTAATAAAAACCTGTTCATCTTTCAACGTTTCATAAGCATTAGAAATTTCCACAAATTTTTTAGTTGCTGCCTCACTTGAGCCGACAACATCTGGATGATACTTAAAAATAGTTTTCAAAAAATTTATTTAAAATAACAAAAAATTCCTAACCTTTTTAGAAAGTTTATAAAAAGCATTTTTTAATTCCGCTTGACTTGCATTTTGACTAACTTCAAGAATTTCATATAAATTTCTTTGGCCAGAAGTTGCAAAAAATCGTTTGAAAACAATTTTTCCGATTCTTTTATTAATTAATTTTCTAATAAATAAATTTAATTTTGATGTTGAATAAAATCTGCTACAACTAGGAATTATTTGTAATGTTTCTACAAAAATTGAAATTGCATTTGGGAATAAAGCAATGAATTTTTTGTTTCGAAAGCAACAAATTTTCAACATCTAAAAGAAAATTTTAAAATTAAATTTTAAAAAGAAAAATGAATTTTTAATTTTAAAGGAATTTGAATGGAAAATCAGAAAATGTTGAACGTCAGAGACTCTAGTGGTCAATTCTGAAAAAGACAGAGAAAGATAGGAAGAAATAGTGTGTTATTTTAGTTTTGCTCTTTTGGCGTTAATTTTTTTCCGGAGCAGGACAGTTGGGCGCGGCCGATTGGGCGCTAGGGACAGTTGGTCGCGAGATAATTAGAGACATTTTGAATGAAAAAGCTAAAAACATTTAACCCAA
>ABLG01001765.1:0-27395 GCA_000172435.1 Meloidogyne hapla
CCAAGAACGTGGCCAAAAAAGAGAAGAAAAATGACAAAAAACAGAAGTTAAAAAAAGTGGGCGAGAATATATTTATTTATTTATGAATCATCTACTACTATTCTCTTTTTTTATATTTATAAATAAATTTATTTATTATCAAATAGGATATATATAATGTCAAAACAAAGAAATTTATGGAAAAAAAGAGAGAAAGGTTAGTGGTTGGCACGAAAATCCAATTTTGTTTTTTAAATAAAGGCAAAAAGCGGCAAATAAATGAAAATGTTTTTGGAAGAAAATGAAATGAAAAAACAATTTAGACGATTAGAAAAAAAAAGAAAAGAAATGGAAGAAAAAATTAATGGAAATTTGGAAATGCATAGAAAATAAACCTTTTAAAAAATTAAGTAAAATGATGAAAAAAAAATATTTAGATAAAAATAAATGACTGACATAGAAATTAATAAATATTTAAAAATTATTTAATGATTCTTTTCTAATTTAAAATTTATGGATGTTTTTTAAAATAAATAAAATTTTGTGAACAAATTTTTATAAAATAATTTTAACTTTAATCAATCCAAAAATTGACAAATTTTAATTTTTATTTTATAAAGGTAAATGACCAATTAATTTTAATTTATTATTTATATTTTTTCAAAAGAAATAAAAATATATTTAAATATTTAAAAAAAAAACCTTTATTTTATTTTTACTATAAAAGCTTAATTAAAAAAAGTTTTTTTAAAACTTGTGTATTAATTATATCAACATAAAAACTTTGTAACTTTAATTATTAAATCAACGTGGATCGTTTCGCAAAAGATGTGTTCCGATTCTGTTTCGTTGTCTATTGGATATTTGTTTCGTTTGATGTGTTTGATGTTTTTTGTTTTTGGATTTGTGAAAGCCACTGAACCGGTAAATATTTTTATTTAAATTATTTTTTATTAAAAAAATATTTTTTTAGACTTGTTCTCAAACACTTTTGCCATTATATATTGGTTTGGGATTTTTGAATGTTTGTCTTATTGGTGGAATTATCTTTCTCTCTTTCAAAATATTTTCTTCAAAAGGAAATAAGAAAGAAGAAAATAAAAAAGAAGATAAAAAAGAAAATGAAGAACCAAAAAAAGTAAAGGAATAATAAAAAAGAAAGGAAAGATAATATAGGAAATGTTAAATAAATTGTTAATTTTTGTTTAAAAAGTTTTGTCTATTTTATTGTAAATTAAAATTAAAGAAGTAATTTTATTTAATATCAAAAATTAAAAATATTTTTTTATTTAAAAAGTTTTATTTAAGCAACATTTAAATAAATTCATTAATTTCTTTTTAATAATAACAAATAATTATTATTGCATGAATTAATCCAGGAAAGTAACCACAAATTGTAAGTATTATATTTGCCAATAAATGAACAGAACAACCTTTTTCTATCCAAACACCGATTGGCTAAATAATTTAATTTTAATTATTTAATTAAAAAAACTAACCGGAATAATTAAAGAACAACATAATTTTGGACAATCTGAACAAGTTAAAGGCATTTTAAGAATATTTGAAGAAAGTCAAAAAAATGTTCAAAAATTTTCTTAAAATTGATAAAATAAATTAAAATGAACAAAACGGAAATGAAATAGAGTATTTTTATAAAATAAATGAAAAAAAAAATCAATTTTATGAAAAAGGGCGGTTGGTACTAAAAGAATAGAGGGAATGGACACACAAATAATAGAAAAAAGAAGAAGAATGTTATGTGTAAATAAATAATAAATAAAATATAGTTTTAGAGAAGGGGGAAGAAGAATTGTGTTTGTGTTTGTATGATTCATTAAAAATTAAATATAAAGTAAATAAATGATGAAAATATTAATTTTGTTTTAAATTTAAAAAAGAATTTCTAATTATTTTCATTAACTTCAACTTTAAAAAATAGTTGAAGATTAAATTTAAAAATGTTTTAAATATTTGAAATTATTAAATATAATTCTTAATTATAATAAAATTAAACAAAATTATATAATAAAACTTTAAAATATTTATAAAAAACATCTTAAATTCTTTTTTTTTATAGTTTTTTTTCAACTTAAATAAATTAATATTTGAAGATTATTTAATTTTAAATAAATTAAAGTAATATATTTAAAAGAAAATACTTCTATGAAAGTTTTAAAAAATAATTTCTATCCACAATTAGCCTAAAAATATGTAAAAAACATGCCTTTTGTTAGGTATAGTATAAAAGCGCTAGCTTTTAGACGCTTGGAACCTATTCTTAATCTACAACCAACCTACAACAACAACCAACGTCAACAACCAACAACATAGTCTATCTCCAACACACAGTCTTATTCCTATTGTACTCTTGCTATTGTATTTCTACCCTTGTGATAAAGCACATTGTTAGTTAACCTAGTAGTCTACAATTATTCTGTTACGTGAATACGTAACACCTTTGACAATGTGAGAGAAAATAATATATTATTCTATATATAATTATTTAAATATATTTAAAATCTATTTAGTTTTTTATATGGGCACTATACAAATACAAATATACATAAATATATCTATATTTTCAAAGTCACTTCTACTAATATAAATAAAGTCAACTTTTTTTTAAAAATCTTGCCTTTGCCAATTTTTATTGGATTTCCTTGGAAACAAGTAATTTATCTTTAACATTTATTTTTTCATATATTCTCAATAATTAATATTTTAAATAAAATATTATTTTATTTATAATTTTTATTTTAAATTAATTAAAATAATTGTTTTTTTTTAATTTCAAAATGCCGTGTACATGTACAGATATTTTTAAAATTATTTGTGCAATTATATTTCCTGTAAGTTTTAATATAAATATTTTTTTTTAAAATTAATTTCAGCCACTTGGTGTTCTTATAGAAAAAGGTTGTACAATTCATTTGTTAATAAATATGTTTGTTTTTTTTTCTTTAACTAGTACAATGGGTATATGGGGACGTTGGATAAAAATTTTTTGGAAATTTATTACGCCGGGGGGGGCGTTCAAAACGGTATTTTTGGAAAAAAGTTTTTGGGTTGGGGAAAGCCTGCGGTTTAAAGGTTGGGCTAGGGTTTTCTTTGATTGCTGGGAGATTTGGGTTAACTACAGGTTTGGGGGGTTACTTTGGGATGCGAGGTTACTTTTGTTTGTCCCAAGGGCTTTTGGGGGGCCTTCGGCCCCCAAACGCACCGGTTTGAGGGTTACTTGGGTGCGAGGATATTGTGGGTTGTTCCCAAGGGGTTTGGGGGCCTTCGGCCCCCAAACGCACCGGTTTGACGGTTACTTGGATGCGAGGATATTGTGGGTTGTCCCGAGGCGTTTGGGGGCCTTCGGCCCCAAACCCACCGGTTTGACGGTTACTTGGGCGTAAGGATGTTTTGGGGTGTCCCAAGGCGTTTGGGGGCCTCCGGCCCCCAAACCCACCGGTTTGACGGGTTACTTGGGTGCGAGGATAAAACTGAAAATTTTCGATTTTTCAGAAAATCGACGCTAACTACCCCTACCCCCAAGTTTTTTCAACATTTCTATACCTCAAAAAATTTGTAATTTTTTATTCTACATTATAAACTTTGTTTCATTAGAATGCCACAATAACTCGCAAAGTTATGGTCCCTCAAAAATTTAAGAAATTTTTTTTCCCTATGAAAAATTTTTGAAAATTTTTTTTTCAAAAAAACATCCTATATGGTCAATTCATAGCTGGGAAACACGAATCCGGTGTCAGAATAATTTTAAAAAATTTTCCCTCCATGTTATAACCCAAAACATGTTTGAGTCCCAGACACGTTTTGACCCCTACTTCCCCAAGACTCAAGTGAACCCCCAACAAAGTATATATTTTTCGGACATTCAAGGGACGCTCCGAAAGATAGAACACTAAAACGGAACCGCAATTCACGATTTCAAAAATCGACCCAAGTCAGGGCCACTTCCACAACCATATCTCCTCAAGCACTCGTCTGAGACTCAAGTGACCTACCACTGAAACATTCACAACATCCATACCTACAAATCACTCAACACACTCACTATCACTCAGCATCGAAATCCCCACGAAACAGCCAATTTTAACACTCAGACTCAAATATCCCACCCCCAGACTCAAGTGACCGACCATAAACAAACATCATAAAACACGTATTACACACCCACATAAAACCCCCAAAACCCCATTACTCTACGATAAACAAATCAAAAGTTACACTAAAAAACCATTTGAGTATGGGCTGGACATTTCAGTCTCACGAGCATATCTACCCTTCAAGTTCAAATTAAAAAAAAAATTTTTTTTTCATTAATATCTAGTAGAGCCCGGAAATTTCAAATTTCGGGGTCCTGTTTCGGGGTTGGAGTTTAAAATTTTCTTCAGGGCAGGGTTTGCAGGGCTCAACCCCGAAAACCCCGAAACCCTGTAAACCCCGAAAACTGCAAAAACCTCGGGGTTTTGGGACAGGATCCCGAAAAACCCTGTACAGGGTCCTGCCCTGTGCCGGGCTCTAATATCTACTAATAATGGGTCAAGATCCTACCAGCAGAAGTTTTCCGCTATCTCCGCCCGTTTCAAAGTTGGCCAGTTCACTACCGCCGTTTCGGTGCCAAGCAATGCCCTCAGGGAAAAATCCATATTTTTCCCAAATGCCCCATAAAAAGTAACCCCCAAGACCCGCAACTTCTAGAACCGTCCCGATAACTGTGCGGCCGTAATTTTTTCTTTCGCGCAATTGGCAAAGTTATTATATATATATAAATTAAAAAAAATATATTTATTTATTTTAAAGTATTTTAACAATTTGTGGTTATATTCCTGGAATTATACATGCACTTTATATTATTTTTAAATATTAATTAAATATGAAGAAAGATAATTAATGAAGAAATTAAAATATATTAAAATCTTTTTATTTGATCTCATTAAAAAAATTATTTTTTTTTTTTGTAAATAAAAAATATAATTTTCAAATTATTTATTTAAAATATGTCCATACAAAACTAGAATTAATAAAAACAGGTTAACAATGTTAAAAGATAATTGTTTTTTTATTATCTATTAAAAACTAAATTTATTCTTCTAATATTTATTAATATAAAATACCTCTAATTATTTTTATATTTTTTAAAAAAATATTTAAAAAATGTTTTTTAATTCAAATAAATATAATTATAATTTGGCTGCGTCTATATCTATTTTCTGTTCTGTTGTTGTTATTTTTAGTTGTGGTTTTGTAGGAATAATATTAATTAATGAATTAAATATTATTTATGAAGAAATTATTGCAGATTTAGAAATATCTTTGGTTTAATTTTAAAAAAATAAAAAAAATATTTTTTTAATAAAAAGGTAACAAATAAAGAAACTTTAAATAATATTTTGGATTTACAAAATAAATATTCAAAATCTACTCAATGGGTTAAAGTATTTATTCCTTTAGCAAGAAGACGTTCTGTTCGTGATCTTTATTTAGCTGATGAAGTAGATAAATGCAGTTAATTTTAATTTTTAAATTAAAAATATTTAAATAAAATTAGATTGCCATTCAAGGAATGAAGTATGTCCTCGTGGACCACCTGGTGCCCCTGGAGCAAGAGGAGAACAAGGAGGTTTTATTGGGAATTTTATTTAAATATAAGATTTTAAATATTTTAATAAAAGAGCCAGGAGAAGCAGGAGTACCGGGATTACCAGGTGCTGCTGGCGTTATGGCACTTTTGGATGGGATGGAGGCTGGTTGTATTCGCTGTCCTACTGGTCCACCAGGTATCTTTCCTTACCATTCTTTATTTTCAATTAAGGTCCGATTGGTCTGCCTGGCCCCGCTGGAAAGGCTGGTGTTCCTGGACAGCCGGGCGTTAATGGACATCCCGGAAGAGACGGCCATCCTGGTATTCAAGGACCTCATGGAGATTTAGGCCCTATTGGGGAGAGAGGAAAGGAAGGGGAGCCAGGACAACCTGGCAGAGATGGATTTACTTCAAAGGGAGAGCCTGGCCCGAAAGGAGAAAATGGGAAGGCTGGCCTACCTGGAAGACCAGGTAAAAATCTTTTTTCGATATTATTTAAAAATACAAATTTAGGAGAAAAAGGACAAAATGGTCTTCCTGGTTTGTGTGGGCCCCCTGGACCTATAGGCAATGCTGGGTTCCCTGGAACGCCAGGAGTGCCTGGATTGCAAGGAGAGGTTAGTAATATGTAAATAGATAAAATAATTAACTTAACTATAGAATGGTGCAAATGGAGTGCATGGGGAAGATGCGAAGTATTGTTCTTGTCCTTCAACTGGTTAAATTTAAAAAGAGAATTTAAAAACTTTATTTTTTTGTATTATATTATACATATATATATATATATAATTAGTTTAAAATTTATCTTACAATTAATGTATAATTAAAATCTCTTCATTAACGAATTGTATAATTGACCATTTCTCATAATATTGACCTTCTGTATTGTATCATATTGTCTTGACTTTTGACTTTTTAAAAAAAAATTTTTATTTTTTACAATTATTTTTCTTTTTTAGGTTTTTAAAATTTAAATTCCTTTAAATAAAGTTGTTTTGCTGATCATGCGGATTAAAAGTATTAATATAAATTTAAAATATTCTTTTAATAATTTTCTTTTTAAAGCAAAATTTCCTGAAATAATTGGCCATCTACCAAATGAGGCAGAAATATCTAAATTAAATCGTTGGATAAATGAATTACGTAGAAAAGGAATAACTGTAGAATCACATATTCGTCTTTTTGTTTATGAATTTGTTGAAAATGTTGATAATGATTTAGATGAATTAGTTAAACGTTTTGCAAGTAATTTAATTTTTTTAAAAATATTTTTAAATTATTTTTAGATAATAAAATTGATGAATTAAATAATTTATATGAAATGGCTTTAGAAAGGTCTTTAGCTTTAGGTAAAGATTCAATAGAAGCAAAATGTGATGCTTTAAGAGCAACTAAAGCAAATCTTTTTAAAATTATATCTAATTCAAATATTCCTGATTCTTTACCAATTCTTTTGTCAATTATTGCTCGTTGCAAAAATGGTTAGTTAAAATTTTTTAATTTAAAAATAATTTTTATTTTTTTTTAGTTGATCCAATTTCTTATTCAGAATTACATTTAAATGATCTTTCAACTATTGATTACTATATTCGTTTATTTGCTGGCAATGATCACTTTAAAGTTGATCGTATTCGTTGTGTTCTTGAACCTAAACATATTTTTCGTTGGTTTTCAAGTAAAAATATAAATGAATATGATCATTTATTGGAAAGAGTTGAACGAATTTATTCTTTAAATGATCCAACTAAAAGAGGTTTTTTTTGTTTTTAATTTTTTAAATTGATTTTTTAGAGATTGAAGCAGCAGCTTGTTTATTTATTCGTGGATTAGTTCATTGTAAAGATATACCCGATTCTACAAAAAATTTTGGAGTAAATATATTTTTTTAAATCTAATAGAGAAATATATTTAGGATTGGTATTTTGAATTTCTTGAAGCTCTTTTAAGTCATGGTGATTGCCGTTTCTTTGCTAGACTTATTGACCCAGATTATTTGGATGATCTTAGTTTGTTTGTTTAAATAAATTATTTTACAATAAAAATTAGATAAATGGAAGGCAAATAAATTAATCGGTGCTGGTCTTCCAAATTCTGCAGAACTTTTTGCTGATTTAGTTGGTGATGAAGAAGAGCCAACAATGCCTAGAGACCAAAAAGATTATTTAAAATATAAAACTTGCTGTTTAGTTTTTTTAAATTTATTTTTTAAATTTAATTTTATATTTTAAGCTAATGTATTGGAATATGAACCTGAAAGTTATGATTTACGACCTTATCAAAATGAGTTGGTTTTACATGCTAACAAGTAATTTTATTCATTTTTTTGCAGCATTTCTGGGAGATTACTTATTGGAAATGGTTGTTAAAACAAAAGTTAATTCTTTTTAGACTATCCGTTGTAAATCTTTTATTAGTCTCGTTAATATTTCAGTTTGTTACTTTCCCTCAAACTTTTGAAAAAATCTAAATGAGATTAAATATTTATTGTTTAATTTTTAAATTTTATTTTCTAGAGGTCGCAATACAATTATTTGTGCACCAACTGGAAGTGGAAAAACTTTGGTAGCTGTTGATATTATTAAAAATCATTTAACTAATCGTCATCGTGCTGGAAAAGTTGGAAGAGTAAATTTTAATAATTCAAAAAAAATTCTTTTTTAATTAATATTTTTAAGTGTGTAATGCTTGTACCAACAGTTCCTTTAGTTGATCAACAATCTTTACATTTTGTTCAATTTCTTACAGAATATAGAGATAGTTATCGTCCAAATATTGCTTATTGGGTAGATGGTTTTAGTGGTTGTGAAAACATTTTAGAAGGTCGTGCCTATCGTTTATTGTCTGCTGATATTTTGGTTATGACACCACAAATATTAATGTTAAAATTTTATTTTAATTTCTTTTTATTTTTAAATCTTTAGAAATATGTTAGAAAGTATTTTACGTTCTGAACGTGTTTATTTTTCTGATTTTACTTTAATGATATTTGATGAATGTCACCATGCGGTAATTTAAATAAAATACAATTAAATTGTTATTTTTTATTTTTATAGACAAAACTTCATCCTTACAAAAGTGAGTGTGTTTACATATTATTCTATACTTTGGTATAAATCCGGAAATATGTGTAATTTTTTCCGGAATTATTTATTTTTTATTACTTTTCCGGGAAGTAATCCGGAAATTTGTAATTCTTTTCCTGAAAATATTTTAAATTACAAACTTTTACGTAAAATTTATACACTTTATTACGGAAATTTCTTTATTCTGGAAAATATTTATTTTCCCTTCTTACGTATTTATATCTTCCGGAAATATATATTTATCTTTCTCTTCCGGAAATTTTCTATATCCTTTAAAAAAGCTTGTATTTTATTATTTTTAAATACAGTCATTGTTTAATATTTAATTTTCAGTACTTATGGAAATGCTCGAAAAAAGCAAGTTAAAAGAAAAACCCCAAATTGTTGGACTAACAGCGTCAATGGGTGTTGGAGATACAAGTTTGGATATCAAGGCTTGTTGTGAACATATGCTTAATTTGTGCTCTAATTTGCATTCTGAAACAATCAGTACAGTTAGACATCAATTGGATAATTTAAAATCTCATGTTATGCCTCCAGTTGATTGTAAGGAAAATTCATAAAAATTTCAAAAAAAGAAATCTTTTAGATGTAAAACGTGTTAGACGTCCAGCAGAGGACCCTTTCCTTGATTATATAGAACGTGCAATGTATAAAATTGAAAATGATATGAAACCTCACTTAACTAAATTGGCTGAATTGTGCAAATTGAAAAAAGTATTTAATTAAATAATTTTTTTAAATAATTTAATTAAGGAAGAAATTGAATTTCCCCAACATTCGAATATTTCTCGTTATCAAACTATTGTTGGAAATCTTAAAAAATGTGCCCAACGTGTTCAGGAATCTGAAATGCGTTTTTTATTAGTTCGATCTATCGACCATTTATCTGTGAGTTTTTTTAATTTTCGGAATTTTTTATTTGTAGCTAAAATTCTGGTTCTTTTCTGGTTTTTTATTTTTCGGAACTATTTATTTTTCCTTCCGGAAAGTTATATTTTTCCGGAATTTTCTTTTTTTTCTTGAAGCATTTTTATTTATTTTCCGGAAAGTTTATTAATTTCTTTTATTTTTCAGCACTATTTCCATTCAATTCTAATCAATGATTTATTACCAAGTTCTTATGCTTTTCAATATTTACACGAAAAAATGAGTGATTATAAGCAAATTACGGGTGGTTCCAGCCCTATTGATTTAATTAATCAAAGATTGCTTAGTTATTATCAAGGTTTAAAATTTTTGAATTTTTATGATTTTTTAAATAAAAATATTTTTTTTTTTAATTTTTTCTTCAGATTTACACCCAAAATTATTCGATTGTGTCAAAAATGAAAAATTACAAAATAAAGAAATTCTTAAAGAATTACATTCAGTTAGTTTTTAATTTTTTCTAATAAATTATTTTTTATTAAAAAGATTCTTCGAAGACAATTCGAATCTGATCCAAATTCGCGCTGTTTAATTTTTGTTGCTACTAGAAATTCAGCTTCTAAACTTGCTGATCATCTTAAAAGAGTGCCTGAACTTCCTATATTTTATAAAAAAGAGGTTTTTAAATTTTTTAAAGGAATTTTATTAAATTTGATTTTTAAATATTTAAAAAAAATTTTTTCTAAACTTCTAAAAAATTTTTGAAACATCTAAAGCTCAAAAATCCATTTTTTGGGCTTTTCTATAATTAAAATTTTTTAGAATGTTGGTTATATGGTCAGTTCAAACCAAAGCCTTTCAGCTGGAGGTCAATCTACTCAAGAACAACAGATAATGATTAGAGATTTTGATTCTGGTAAAGTAAAAGTGTTGGTAGTAACATCTGTAGCTGAAGAAGGTGTTAACATCGCTGCTTGTAACTTCATTATAAAGTATAATAATGTTGGTTCTGAACGTTCTATGATTCAAAGAAGAGGACGTGCTAGGCAGAAAAATAGTTTATCTATTTTATTAGCGTTGGATACTGGTGTTGAACAGGCTGAATATCTGAATATGCAGAAGGAGGCTATGGTTTGTTTGTTTTTTTTGATTTGAGGGATGGTGTTCTAATTTTATCAGACTTTTTAAAAAAAATCAGAAAGCGGAAACTTGTCAAAAAAATTATTTACAAGCTAATTTTAAAATTATTAACTAATTTTATTTAAATTTAACAGATGATGCGTTGCTTATTAGATTTACAAGAAAAAAGTGAAACAAATCTCAAAAATCAGATAAATGCAAAACGTGAAGAACGAAGGAAAATTGAAGAAAGAAAACTTAAAGTATTGGAAGCAAAACTTTCTAGACTTAATAATAGACGGTTAATTTTTAATAAATTATTGAAAATCTCTGAGTTATCCTTTTTTATAAATCTCTCAGTTATCACACCTATTTCGTCACATTTGGCTTCTTTGCTTTTCAACTCCCAGTTATCCCAGACTTTTTTAATATCCATCTCCGGTTTATTCCACTCTCCCACTTATCCCTTTTATCCCAGGGGTTGTTATAAGATATAAATTTGTGAATATTTCTGTTTAATTTATTTTCAGCTATAAACTAAGCTGTCGATCTTGTAATAACTTGATTTGTAAAAGCACACATGTCCGTTCTATTGCTTATTCCACTTTTGTGGTGTGTGATCCTACAGTTTGGAAACGTTCAAAAATTGATATTCGTGAAAAACCGACGGTTGGAAATTTTTTAAAATTTTATTAAAAATTCTAATCTCTCCCAGAAAGACCACTTATTCACAAAATGTGCCAAATGGTTATGTGGTCAATGTGGCAATCAAGAATGGGGTGTCATTGTAAAATATTCAAATTGTTATTTACCCCAATTATCTGCCACTTTATTCTCGTTGGAAAGAGAAGACCAACATGATGAATTTGATGAACTGCGTGGAGGTGATAATAGGGGAAGAACTTGGAATAATATTCAGGACGATTATTTTAATATTGAGCCGATTAATATGAGAAATATTGTGAGTTTTTTGAGAG
Source organism: Meloidogyne hapla (assembly GCA_000172435.1). Lineage (NCBI taxonomy): Eukaryota > Metazoa > Nematoda > Chromadorea > Rhabditida > Meloidogynidae > Meloidogyne > Meloidogyne hapla. The sequence continues at coordinate 11,622 of ABLG01001765.1, forward strand.
GAGATTTTTTTATTTTTTGAAGAAAATTTTTTTACTTTTTTAGATAGATATGTTTAGTGCTTTGACCAATTCTTATTCAAATTTAACCAAACAAATGGATCAACAAGAGTGCATTGCTAATATTAAATTTATTGAAAAAATGAAGGAAAAGAAGACTGATAAAAAGAATAAAATACAAATATTTTTGGAGGAATAAATAATGAAGATATTATAATTTATTTAAATAATTTTTTTGTTAAATTATTGAGATCAGAATTTTAATTTTTTTTTGTTTTATAAAAGTATAAATTTAAATTATTTTAATTTTCTTAAATTTAAATATTTATTTTTAAATAAATATCTGATCAAAAACTAATTACAAAATTGTTAGTTAAACGAGACTAATCTGAGATTTTCAAAAGAATTTTGTTCACATCATTTAATCAGTCTCTCTGATAAGGAACAAAAAACAAAATCAATAGACTGGCGGGTTTATTCTCTCCGTTTTTACTTTATTTCTTTTCATGTTTGACAATCATTTTAGTATCCATGTAGTAATAAGAGTAAATTAATTTATCAATTTATTTTAAATAATTCTGTTATTTTTATTTACAAAATAAGATTTTAATTAAATATTTATTAGACCAACACATAAATTCAATTAGATCCCTATATTTCCACTTAATATTAATAACCCGAAAGAAATGATATAAATAATTTGTTATTAATTATTTATTTTATAGGTTTAGCTCTTTTAAAATTAAAAATAATTAATTCAGCGAGTCTTGCTGTATTTATGGCACATAAAGGTAAAAAAATATTATTTAATTTTTTGGAATTTAAAATATTTTTAGATGCGGTAGGACTTTGTCTAATTTGTGGTGAACTCTCTTTTGGGAAACACTATGGTTTTTAATTTAAATAATTCTTAAATTTTAATTTTTAGGTTGTTTGAGTTGTCTTGGATGTAAAACATTTTTTAGAAGGTTATTTTTAGTTTTAGATATTTTGTTTTATTTATATAAAATTCAAACAATTAAATTATTAAAAATTGGTTGTATAGAGCTGTAATGCATGATCAAGATACAATTTGCAAAAAGCCAAATATTTGTGAGCAAGAAATGTGTGCAAGACGACTTTGTAGGTCTTGTCGTTTTCGAAGGTTTTTATTTAATTTAAAAAAAATAATTATTTAAAAAATAAAAATTTAGATGTTTGGATATGGGAATGTCTAGAGAAGCCTTACAACCTCGAAGAGATTTAATCGGTAGACGAAAGAAAAAACCAACACAAATACAATTTTATCAAAATTGTGTTTCTACAATTCCTTCAACATCTGGGAGTGAAGTAAATTTTAATTTTAGAAAATTTTTAAAAAAAACATTTTTTGTAGGTAACTCCATCTCCAACAAATCATTTATTAATTCCTCAAACAGATATTTTATATTCTTCAATTTCCGATGGAAATAATAATCTTTTGGATTTAATATCATCATTAGCAGCTACAGATAAAGCAATCCGTGCAAGAAAATTTGAAATGATTAGAGCAAGAACAGAAGCAAAAAGATTAGCAGATGTTGCAAGTAAAGGTTCTCGAGTAGTTCAACAACATGATACTTTAATGAAAATTGTTTTATGTTCTGATCTTTGTAATGTTACTCAAATTGAAATGTTTTCAATGCTTGAATGGGTACAGGTTTGGAATTTTTTGAGAAATTATATTTTTTTTGAAATTCTTTTAGACAATTCCAGCATTTTCATCACTTCATTTACCTGATAAAATGCTTTTACTTAAAAGGTTTTTAATCAAATTTTGGTTATTTTTTATAAAATAATTAAATTAATTCAAAAAAATATTTTTAGATTTGCTATGCCTTGTAATGTAATAGAATATGGATATTTTACTGCACAGATTGGTCTTGATGATGTTTGGTTAATTTCTAATGGTACTTGTATGCCAAGAAGTGTTAATGTTTTACCTGATGAAAGCAAAGTTTTTTTTTAATATTTTTTTTCTAATTTTTTTTTTCATTAATTTAAAGACATTAGTAACAGAAGATAGAAAATGGAGACAAGAAAAATTATATAAACAAATGACTGATAAATGTATTGATGGTTTAGTTATTCCATTAAGAAGATTACAATTAACACCTGAAGAATTGGTTACTTTAAAAATACTTTTACTTTTTAGTTGTGGAAATCATACACAAAAAGGTTTTTATTTTATTTTTTTTATAATCAAAAAAAATATTTTTAGAAGAAGTAACTTCATTTATAAGTGATGAATCTAGAAAAATTGCTTTAGAATGGAAAAATAAAGTAATTGCTGCTCTTTTTCAATTTTATCGTTCTATTGGTCATAAATCTGCAGCTGAACGTTTTGGAAATGTTATTTTATTAATTTCTGGAATTGTTTCTGCAGGTAAAAATAATTTTAAAATTAAAAGTTTTTTTTTTAATTTTAAAGCTTCTTCAACATTAGAATCTTATCAAATAATGCGTTTATTTAAATTTGCTAATTTTGACAGAATTTCTGAACAATTACTTTTTGATATTGATTAAAAACAAAGTTTTTTGTAAATGAAGAAGAAAGTGCCAGTAAAAAGAAGAAGATATTATTTTAGAATTAAATATCCGGTTATTATTACTTAATTACCTCAATTGATTTAAAAATAAAATATTAGAATTTTTAATTTATTGGATTTGTTTTTTAGGATGAAAGAAAATATTTATTTCTAACTTTCCTTTTAGATTAATCAATTAAATTATTCTTTAAAATAATTGGTTTAGAACAATGTCCACATCCACCAGGCATTCCCTAAATAATTAATTATTTAAAAAATAATTATTTTTACTTTATTTCCTGGCCTTCCAGTCATTCCAATTTTACCATCCTCTCCTTTACGTCCTCTAATTCCTGTATCACCAACAGGGCCAGGAGGACCACATTTTCCTTTAATTTATGGTAAATTTAAATTCTAAATAATTAAAAACAATCCAAACTTTCCTCGTAATTCAAAAATTTTTAATTAAAATTTTTTTATCGATTAACCTAATTTAATTCTGCCAGGTTTTCCTTTCTGTCCTATTTTGCCTGTCAGACCGATTTGCCCATCAAAACCTTCTCTGCCTGGTTTTCCTTTCATTCCTGATTTTCCTTCCTCCCCTCTCTTTCCTGGTTTTCCATTAATTCCTTTTTGACTAAAAATTAAAAAAATCTTTTTTTTTTTTTTCAAATAATTTCGTTTCAAACCCTTTTGGACCTAAACCTCCAATTAAGCCTGGAGAACATTGAAAACAAAAATCTAAAATTATTTGTGATGGATAATCTTCTCTATTAAATCCATTTTGGCCTGGCTGACCATCTTTTCCTGATTTTCCATCAATACCATTTAAACCTGAAAGTCCAGGCTTTCCTATTTCATATTTACATTTATTTATTGTTCTTAAATTAATATTTATTTTTTAATTAATTTTTGTTTTAGCCAACTTATCACGTAATGATTTTTGTTTATTTATTTAAAAAAATGTTGTTGAATTCATTCCCTCTTTATTATTTTCATTAATTATTTCAAAACCTTCAGAAATTCTTTTTGTTTCATTAAACAATCCACTACTTGTAACACCATTTAATATCTCTCTTTCATCATTTAATAATTCAAAATAATTTAATAAAGCTGAAACTTCTGCTAATTTTCTTCGAAAATAACGAGTTTTTCCTTTTAAAAAATATTTTTTTTTAAATTATTTTTTAATTAATTAACTTTTATTTTTAATTGATTGTTTTAATTTTATTTTGGTCATAACATTTAAATGTCTAACAGAACGTCTTTCAAATTCTTTATTATCAAAAACAAAACTTAAATTATTATAAAGTTCCACAATTTTATTAAAACATTTGTCAGATTTTTTATTTAAATAAATATTTAAATTTTGTAAAATAATTAAATAATAAAGGAATTATTAAAATAATTATTGAAAATAAAATAAAAGCAAAACAAATTGATCTATAAAATAAAAAAATATTTTTTAATTAAAAATATTTTAATTATTTTACATTAATAAAAAACGTTTAAGAATTTTTGTTTCTTCTTCTAAACATTTTTGTCGAAAATTTCTTTCATTTAAATATAAAGTCCGGTCAGAATGCATTCAAAAATAAATATCTGGTTTTTTTTGAAAGAATAAAAGAAAATAATTAAATAATTAGTAATTTATCTCTTTAATATTTCATCTTATAAATATAATTAAAACTCAAAAATTATACAAAAGTTTTTAAAAAAAAAATTTAATCATTTTTAAAAAATAAAACAACGTTCTTTTAAATGACATTTAAAACATTTTTTGCAATGAATATATTTTCTTTTAACACATTTATTGCAATAATTACAATGTTTGTAAAAACTTCCATCCTTTAAAAAAATTAAAAATTAATTTTTTTTTAAAAATTAATTTTATTACCAAAGATGTACAATATCCACATTTAAAACAATGTTTATTTTCTTTAAAAATAAATCTTTCACAAAATTCACAAAAATAATAACCCTCTTCTTTTGGTAATTTAAATAATTTATTTGAAATATTTGTAAATATTCTAACTGTTGATTTATTTATTTTTGAATATTCTTTATGATTTATATATGTTACCTTTTTTTAAAATAAAATATTAAAAAATAAAAAATAAACTTTATAATCAATCATTGACATATTTGTATTATTTAAATATTTTCCAATAAAATAAGGTAAAAATAATATTTTATTAAATAATGAACTAAAAAAAATAAATAAAATTTTAATTAATTAATTAAAAAAAAAAAACTTTTTAATTTCTTTAAATATTAATTCTAATTTATTTATTGTTCGAAGAAGTGGTGTTATTTGAATACCAAAAGGAGGATCACAAATAAATAATAAATTTTCATCACTTTTTTTAAAAAAATTAATTAAATTTTCTTTTCCTTCATTTAAATAAAAATAACAATTTAAAATAGAAAAACGAGCAAATTCTTTTGGAAAATAAAATTTTGACTAAAATAAAATTAAAAATTAATTTTTAAAAATTAAAAAAACCATTCTGTCATCAAAATCTAATAAAAATAAATTTTTTAAATTTATTTTTTTAAATTCTTCAAAAAGTATTGGAGTGCCAACACAAAGAATTGAATTAATTGAATTTTCTTTAATTAAATTAATAATTAAAGAAATAACATTTTTTGTAAATAAATATTGCTTTAAATTAATAAAATAAAAAGATTAATTTTTAAATTAAAAAAATAATTAAACTGATTCTCCAGAATTATTTTTTATAGCCTCAATAATTTGAAAAGGTGAAGGACAATTATTAAAAGATTTTTCTTCTTTTTCTTCTTTTAAATGTTCATGTTTATTTGAAACAAAATTAAAACATTTTTTACACCAAAATGGTTTTATATTATTTTTAATTAATTCATCAAAACTTTTTTTAAAAATATTTATTTATTTAAATTTAAATAAAAAAAACCTTTTATTTAAAATTCCATATTCTTCAATTGGTAAAGTTTGAATTTTTGTTTTAATTATTTTTTTATTTTCTTTTAACATTCCATCTTTTGATAAATTTATTTTAAATCCACATAATTTAGTTGAACGATAAATAGCACAAGAAAACCATTTTTCACCAAAAGAATTTGAGAATAATAAACAAGGACATTAAAAAAAGAAAAATAATTATTATTTTTTAAATTTAATATTATTTACCATGTTTACAATTTGGAATATTATTTTTATTATAAAATAAATATTCATCAAGTATTTCAATATTTAATCTTTTTCGAATAATATTTTGTGAATTTTGTTGTTTTTTCTTTGAAATTTGTTTTTTCATTTTCTTTTAATAAAAAATTAAAAATTTAAAAAGAATTTAGAATAATTAAATATTTTGTATATATTTTGAATTTTGGCATTTGTAATTGTTGACAAATTGTAAAATGGTAGTTAGAGAAAAATATAAAATAAAGTTAGACATTAAAATGTTAAAATTCTTCTTTTTGTTAAAATTCATTTTAATTGGAAATTAAATTTGAAACTTTTTTTTATTAATTTTTAAAAAAAACTAGAAAATATTTTTTATTTAAATTTCTTTTTAGTTTATTTGGAATGTCTGAATTAAAAAATTCAAGAAAAGGGAAGATTAAAAATGAAGAAGATATTAAAGTTGAAGAAGAAAGTAGTGATGATGAAGTGGTTGAAAAACCTTGTATTTGTGATTCTAAGTTGTTTTTTTATTTTTTTTTTTAAATTTTATTTTTTTAAAAGAGATTATTCAACTTTAATGATATGTTGTGATTTTTGCTCTATCTGGTACCATGTTAAATGTGTTGGTATAAAGAAAAAAGATGTTGACAAAATTGAGAAATATTCTTGTAATCTATGCAAGAAAAATGGAAAAGAAATTATTTTTAAAGAAGAAAATATTAAAAATACAAAAAAGAGAAAAGAATCGACAGAACAAGAAGAAAATAAATCGAAAAATGGTAAAAATAAAAATAAATATTTTTGAGAAAATATTTTAATTTTTATAGGAAATATACCTGCAAAGATAATTAAAAAAGAAGGATCAACTATTCGAACATTTACGAGAAGTCCAAGCTTTGCAAGTTCAAGTATTTAAATTTTATATTTTTATGGGGTCCCATTTGCCATAAATTTTATATTTTTATGATTTTTAAAAAATATTTTTAATAATAAAATATCCAAAATTTAAGGGATGTTTTTAGTCTTTTTTTAAAGTCAAGATTAATTAAATACCATAATTATTTACAAAATATTTTTTAGCATCAACTAAATCAAAAATTGAAAATCAAGTTATCAAAATTAAAGAAGAACCTTTTTCAATAACAAATAGCCAACAATCGCCACAAACATGTTCTTCTAAAAATGTTGTTAAACCTTCATCATTATTACAATTAATTCCAGTCTCTATTTTAAAACAACAAAAAATTCAAGAAGAAAATCCAGAATTAAGATGTGAAAATTGTATTGGTTGTTTTAGAGATAAAGATTGTGGTAAATGTATTGTTTGTATGCAAACACAAAATAAAGACAAACTTTGTATGCAAAGAATTTGTGTTCAAGTAGAAGAACTTTTTAAGAAAAAGGTTTTCAATTTTAAAAATTTTGGGGAAAATTAATTTAAAAAATGAAAAGTTTTCAATTCTTTTTTAGTTAAAATGTCAGAATTATCTGAAACATCAAGTATTGATTGTGAAGTTTTTATTAACACTAAAGGACGAAAACCAAAACTAAAAATTAAAAGAAATTTGTGATGAGACAATTTCTAAACATCGCCGTGTTGTTTTAGAAAAGCCAAAAGAAAATGATGAAATAGCTTTACAACTTAATAAATTTGATAACAATTTAATGCGTAAAAAGACAAAAACAAGACATAATAATAATGAGGTTATTTATTTGTTTTTTAAATCAGAAATTAATTTTAAAATTATTTTTTTTTAAAAGATTCCAAATGAAGAAAAACAATGTATTGGGCCTGAATGTACTAATTCGGTTATTTTTAAAAATTTTATAAATTCTTTTTTTTTTTTAGGTAAGACAAGGATCAAAATATTGTTCAGAACGTTGTGGATTAGCACTTGCACAGGTTTATATTTTAACAAATTTTTTTAAATTAAAATTTAATTTTTTTTAAAGATTAGACTTAAAACAATATTACCACAAAAATTTAATAATTTTTTTTCTCAAATTCCTTCTAAACAAATTGAAGATAATAAAAGACTTGATAATATTGAAGAACAAATTACACAAATTCATCAAAAATTAAAAAATTTGGGAGAATGGAAAGAAAATGTTGACAATTTTTTGGATGCAATTAAAAATGCACAACCAAATGCAGAACGACCGAGGAGTGAAGACGATAATTTAGTATAAAAGAAAATATTAAGTATAATTATAAAAGAGAGAAAATATAATTTATTTATTTATTTTTGTTTGAAAATTAAAAATAAATAAAAATGTTTTTTTAATTTTTTTGAGGTCGTTGGCTGTCCAGTTTGTGGCGGTGAATTTCCAATGCGTGAAAGCACAAAACATATCCAATCATGTTATGCACGATCTGAAAAACAAACAACTTATGGAACTGACTATCCGGTTAATTTTATTTAAATAATTTAAAAAAAATATTTTTTTAAAAAGATTCCAACTAATCAATACAATCTTTATTGTGATGCTTACAACAAAATTAATAAAACTTATTGCAAAAGGTTAAGATATGCATGTCCAGAACATTACAAAGATGAATATAATTTAAAGGTTTTTTTAATTAAAAAAATTATTTAATAAAATTTTAGATTTGTGGATGTCCTTTAATTTGGTATAAAAATGGAAGTTCTTTAAATTTTGAAGATCTTTTTATTTCTTCTGATGCAATGATAGCTGATGGTGGTTATTGTCAAGAGAAAAATAAAAATTGTCGTGCCCATCAAAATTGGATTCAAGTTTTAAATATTTTTGTTTATTAAAATTTAAAAATATTTTTTAGACATCATTTAGTTTAATTGATAATGAACGAATGAATTTACTTAATCAATTAGAAGAATTAATTGAACAAAGAGGTTTTATATTGAAAACACTTACGGAAAGGGGAGATGTACTTACAATTTTGTGTAATCAAAGTAAATGTTTGAATATAGAGAAAAATAAAAAGGAAGATAATAATGGTGAAAAGACTGAATAAATGATGAACCGATAAGCTATATTTTATTGGCTTAGGATTTTTTTTTAGGTATTTTTCTTTACCATTTTTGTATCTACTTGGCCAAATATATAAAAGACTACATTTTTTAAATAATTTTTATTTTTTTTGGTGATTACTAATTAAAATAACAAATATTTAAATAAAACACTAAAAAACAATTAATAACCTCTTTGTGATCGGTATCGTGTCGATTGCCCACTTTTCCGACCATTTTCTGCTAAACTGCGAAGACTATCTGGAACAGATTGTTTAGCTTCTTCCAAAACTTCAATTAAATCTCGCACTTTGTCCGCTTCCCCAGCAGTAAAGAAAGTGTAACTTACACCCTAAATTATTTATAAAAATAAAATAAATAATTTAAATTACTCTTTTGTCTCTACGTCCAGTCCGACCAATTCGATGAATATAATCTTTTGAATCTTTTGGATAATCATAATTTATTACGTATTTAATATCATCAACATCTAGAAATATTTTAAATAATTAGAAATAATAATATTTTTAAATTACCTAAACCACGAGCAGCAACATCAGTTGCAATTAAAATAGGTGCTTTACCGCTTTTAAATTCTAAAATAAAAATTATGAAAAATATATAATTTAATCTAAATTAACCTGAGAGTACCCACTCTCGTTCAGTTTGTGATTTATCTCCGTGGATGCACAATGCTCGTACACCTAAATATAAACAAGCTAAATAAAATTTAAGTTTTTAAACCATCACGGCGCAAATTGCGAGTTAAATCATCAGCTTTGCGTTTAGTTGCAACAAAAATTAATGATTTGTACTCATCCTACAATTTATAAAAAATTAACTTTTTATTAGAGAAATCTGTCGCTAAAAACAATTATTAATAAATCTTTATAACATCTCAAAGGAACTGAAACCTAGTCAAAATTTTCTAACAAAAATATTTAAAAAATAAAAACCTCTTTTGTAATTTTTCCAAGTAATTCCATAAAACGTTCTTCTTTTTCATATTCATTAACAACATCAACATATTGTTCAATGTTGTGATTTGCAGTTAATTCAAGAGAACCAACAGTTAAATGAATTGGATTTTGATGAAAATCATTAGCTAATTCACGAACTTCTTTAGGCCAAGTTGCAGAAAACATTAAAGTTTGACGATCATTCTATTTAAAATATAATTTTTAAAATAAATTATAAAAAACATACACGAATTTGACTAATAATTGAACGTATTTGTGGTTCAAATCCCATATCTAACATTCTGTCAGCTTCATCTAAAACCAAAAAACTGCATCGATTCAAATTTAATATTTTAGATTCCAAAAAATCCAAAGAACGTCCAGGCGTTGCAATACAAATATCAACGCCTTTTTTTAAAAGAATATAAAATAAATATTTAAAAAAAACCTTTTTGTAAAATATTTCCTTGTGTTATTTTTGAAGCTCCACCATAACAACAAGTAGTAGTTAAATTCATAATTTCGCAAAACTCACTAGCAACATCCTGCACTTGAAGAGCTAACTCTCTTGTCGGTAAAAGAACTAAAACAGAAGGACCTTCACCGTGACGACGAGGAGTTTGACTTAAAAAAATAATTTTTTAAATAATTTAAATTAATTTTAAAAACTTTATTGCATGCATAATTGCTGGCAAAATAAATCCAAGCGTTTTTCCAGAACCAGTTTTAGAAATTGAAATTATATCTCGGCCACTTAATGCAACTGGCCATGAAATGCGCTTGAAAAATATTTTTTATTTTATTATTAAAAATAAAAAAAACTTGAATGCTCATAGGTGATTGATAATTTGTAGAAAGTAAATTAATTATTGGGTCTAAAAAATAAATATTATTTTTTTAATTAAAAAATAAAAGAAAACCTGGAAATCCACTTTCAGTAAATTCAAAAATTGGACGAGGAACATTATTTCCTCTAATTATACAATCATTATCTTTTAACCAATTTTTAATTTCTTCTAAATCACGATTTGTAACAATTTCATGTTCTTTATATAAATCTTTTTTAATTTCAGATAATTGATGTTTATCCCAATCAACTGGACGTAATTTACTGCCTTAAATATAATTGTAATTAAAATCTAAAAAATTAAAAAAAACCTGCTGTAAAATCATTTCGCATTCGATTTCCTCCAAATCCAGAAACATTTGGTCTATATTGCCCACGATTCTGATAACTTTAAAAAAATTAAAATAAAATTTTAAAAATAAAATACAATTGAGCATCACCAGCCACACGTTTTGTATTTCTTAAATTTTGTATATAATAAGCTTTTTGATCACCATATCCTTCAGAACGACGTTCACGATCTTGATTTCGTTGATTACCATATTGTGGACGATTTTCTCCATAATAATTAGCAAAACTTAAACAAAAACGAGGTTGGCGAAGAAATAAAGACAGATTAGATTTAATCATAAACATTACTGAAAAAAGAAATTAATTATATTATATTAATGCTAATGAAATATTATGGAATTTATAAGTAAAAAGGATAATAATACAAAAATATATACAATTTTTTAAAAACAATTTCTATTTTTACAAAAAATTATTTATTTTAATCATAATTATATAAATATTCTCAATAATTTTAATATGTTATGGATCCTGAGGTTGCCCATAAGTAATTAAATTGTATTGCATTGCAGCCGTGTTAAAAATCACTTGATCATGATTCAAACCTTCGTGCTAGAGAATTTATAATCGTTAAAATAAATCAAAAATCTCAGATTGATTTGATAAAATTGTGAAATTTTTATCAAAAATAACTAAAACATTTTGCCAAATATTTTAAAAAGAAATATTTATTACTGTATGTCTTATTTTTTAAATTATTTTTTTAATTTACATGAATATTCTTTAAACATTTTTTAAAAATATTTTTTAAATATTTCCATTCCTCACTTTTTTCTTAGTCTTCTTAAAATAACTCCTTACCTTAAAGTTTTGATTTTCACCAACAATACTACTAGCTAAACGGCCACATGCTTGATATCCAACTTTATCATCACCAGTTGAAAAGATTGTATAAATAAAATTACCCTCATATTTTTGTCTAATAATTAAATTTAAAATATTTCTTTTATTTTTTACTTTGAATTAATATCATTCAAAAATTTAGAGCCACAAGCCATTCCATTTATTAAATTACAACTTCCAATAGGAATAATACAAAGAAATGAACCCCAATTAGCACCAGCTACTCCAACAAAAGTATTTATTAAATCAGTTAATGATTGCCCTAAATAATCATTTGTATCTACACAATTACCTCCCATTATTGCCTTTAAAAATAAAAAATAAATATTTTTTTATTATTTTTACTTTTCTAGCAATTGGAGATCCCATAGAAATACCAATTATATTAACTTTATTTGAAGTAAATTGAGAAATTGTTTGTATCATTAAACGAATCTTAAAAATATTTTTTAATTTTAATTATATTTTAATTAACCATTTTAACATAATGGCATTGCATTGTTACAAATAAAACATTTGTTTTTCCAGCATCTCCATATGTTGTTGCATAAACTTCTTCATCATTATAACCATGAGTCTAATTTAAAAAATAATATTTCTTTAAAAAAAGAGAAAATACCAAAAAATATTGTCTAATTGATTCAAATTGTCCAGCACTATTTGTAATACCGTGAACAATAATTACTGGACGAAGTCTTTAAAATTTAAATATTTTCTAATTAAAATATATTTATTTATTTTGCCTTGTTTTTTCTCCATTTTTATGATTTCCACCACCAAAAACTTCCACCAGATCCAATATCTTCACGTGAAAGTTCTTTATCAAGTTGTTCTCCCCCATAACTTTTTAAAAATTCTCGAAAAGAAGGTGAAAATGTTGAAAAACATTTTAAAATAAATTGTAAAAATAAAATATTTTTAAATAACATTTATTTTAAATTAAAAAGTTTTTAATGTTGATTAATCAAATAAAAAGGATTTTATTTTATTTTTATTTCTTTTTAACCCTCCCACACATTAATTCTAAAAAAAGTTTTTGGGACAAAGGATAAAAAGAAAAAGCTGGTTTTTAATTAATAAAATAATAATAATATATTAAATAAATATATTATTTAGACAAAATAATTTAAAAAAAATATATATAATTATTTAATTTTATTTAAATTTTATAAAATGTCAATTAAAATTTTCATCTAAACGAATATTCAAAATTTATTTTAAAAAACTTTTATTTTTCAGTCCAAAAATATATTATTATTATTAATCTTAGGTAGTTTATTTATTATATTATTTATTTTATTTCTCTTCCTTTTATTTATTATTTTAATTTTCTTTATTATCATCTGCCTTAAAGAAACGACGAATCTTAACAAAATTCTAAAAAAAAATATTTTAAATATATTTAAATATTTAAAAAACCTTTGGTGTTGTTGCCATTCTATACCAAGTACCAGCTTTGATTAAAATTAAATCACCATATTCACTAAAAAAAAGTAAAAAGAATTAAAAATATATTTTTATAATTCTCTCAATTTTTCCCCAAAAAACCACCAACCTACCAAAGTACCCGAATCCATTGCCCATCATTTGCTTCTAAATCAAAATAAACAGAACCATCCATTACCTTTTTTTATAATTTATTTATTTTTATTTTTTTTTTAAATTTAATTTACCATTCTTGCTTGATCTTCTTCACATTCTGTTTCTTCAAACATTTCTTTCATCTTTAAATGTAATTAATTTAAATTAATTTATTTTTTATTTTTTTTACTTTATCTTCAAAATCAATTGTTGATTGAGCATCTAAAGTAAGTGTATCTTCTCTTGAAAGATTTCTTTCAAGTTTAACTATAGCAATACGTTTTGAAAGTGCAATTTGATCTTCTAAATCTAACTATAAGAATATAATATTTTAAAAAATAAAAAAAAATATTTTTATAAATATTCCAGTGAAGTTTTGGTACCAAAATTATTAGACAAAAAATAATACCTTGGGTACTTAATGTTTCACAACCTATCCCTGTGTACGGTAAGCACATAATGAGTAATGAGAATTAATATATATTTATTAGAAATACTTTTTCTAAACATTTCTTTAAAAAAATATTTTCTAAATTAATTTACTTTATAATATAAAGCACCAGTCTTTTTAGTTAATTCATCTGAATTAACAACTTTTGGTGGAAAACAATGATGAGGTAATCGAGGATCTCCACTTGGATATGCTTCCATACACCACATTTGAACCATTATTATTATTTTTGCTAAAATTTTAATTAAAACAAATAAAAATAATTAGGGATTTTTAATTTAAAAATTTGTGAAAAAATATAATTTTTATTTTTTTTTAAATTTTAATATAATTAATTTAAAAAAATATTTTTTATAAAAATAAACAAAAATCATCATATTATTAAATATTAAATATGAAACAAAAATATATTTAAAATTAATTCCCTTAATTCTCGACTAATAATTAAATAATAAATAAATTTATTGGCCAAAAAGAAACCACAAATGCGCAACGAAGAATTTTCTTTTAAAACGTAAAAAATAAATAAAAGAAAAGAAAAATAATTTAATAAAAGGTTCACGACCTTCTTCATTTTATTTTCTTATTTTTTTCTTTTTTTTCTGAACCGGTTCAATCACACAAATAAACAAATTACAATTTGTGTGCTCATTTCTACTTTTTTGTAGTATTAAAAATTTTACAATTTTTTCTTCCTTCTTGAATTTTTTAGTTAAAGCCTTTGGCAATTAAAAAAAATAGATTTTTAATAAAAAATGTTTATCTTTTATGTAAAATATTAAATAAATATATTTATTTAATATAAAAAAATATTCCGTTTAATTTATATTTAATAAAAGGCTTTAAATATAAAAAATTTTTCAATGCAAAAAGAGAAAAATATTTAAAGTTGCAATGAGAAAAGAAAAAAAAATAATTTAATGGAATGATCATTAAATGATAAAATAAATAAAAATAAAAATATATTTATGTAGTCTAAATATGTGTGGTGTAAATAAATAAATTAAAAAGTTTTTTTTAAATATATTATATTTTTGCAGTTTTTACAAAGATCGTAATAAACGTCACTGATTGAATAAAAAACATAAAGTATATATTAATTTAAATAAAATATTTTTTTAAAAACTTTAGAAAGACCAAACTTTAATATATATTTTTATTTTTAAATAATTTATTTATTTATTTTATTTAAAAAAATATTTAACTGGAACCGTTAAATGAATAAACAATTTTTAAAATTAAATTATTTGTTTAATAATGACTTTTAGGATCTAAAATTACTAAAGATGAAAGAAAAAATAATTTCTGATTGAATTAATAAATTTATATACCTATTTTTTTAAAAAATTATGCAAAGTTTACTTTATAACCTGCGACCTTCTGTCAACTCTTCACTCACAACTTTTGTAATGCAAAAGTTAAGGGATGTCTTAAAGCTTTGTTAAAACAGAAAAACTTTAAATATATATAAATAATTAGACGGTCTAATTTTTGTTTAATTTTTATTTCAAGCAAAGTCTCAATTAAAGATATCAAAAAACCTTTAAAAATTAATGTTTATTTTTTATTTTCTGGCCAAAAGTCATCAAAATAAAATTAATGTAAATATTTATATCTTTTTTAATAAAAATATTTTTCTTTTTCTCTCTAATTAAAAATAAATAATTTCCCCGCGGGGCTTTTTTTATTCTAAATTATACACACATTCAGTGTTTTTTGACTTTATTACTCTTCTTTTACTAAATCTGACTAAATCCATTTTGTTCTTTTTTTTTGCAACTTTCCAGCTGTGAAATATTTAAAGAAAAAAATTTTTTTATTTTTATTTAAAAAAATAATTATTTTTAAATAATTATAAAAAATATTTTTTAATTAAAAATGGGTATTATAAATAAAAATAATTGGAAAGAAAAACAATTATTTAATTTTACAATTAAAACTTCACAATTTAAAATTTTTTAACTTTTTTTGTCAATTAATTATTCCAACATTATGGAATTGTTGGGTTCTATTAAAATTAATCCCTTTTTTTATTTAATT
>ABLG01001764.1:0-31378 GCA_000172435.1 Meloidogyne hapla
TGATTTTTTAAAATAAATTATTTTATATTTTACCTCTTGTTGTTTGTATTTCTCTTCAAATAAATTATTTTTTATTGAAGATTTAACTTTTTTTGTATTTTCTTCATTTTGATTTAAAATTATAGACATTTTAATTCTTAAAAAGAAAAATTAAATTAAAAAAGGATGTTTTCTCTCTTCTCTCTTTTTGTTATTTCTTTAGTTAAAATATTACGGTATTTTTAAAAGAGAAGAAGAGAAAAAGAATAAGTTGAAAAATAATAAATAATTTTAATTTTTAAATATTCTAAAGATTAAAAAAAAATATTAAGGACAATAATATTTAAAAGATCAATTACTATTGAAATTCAATATTTACGCCAATTTCAATTAAATAAATAAAAATTAATTTTTATCATTATTAAAAAATATTTTTTGGCTTAATATAAATTTGTATATAATCGTATAGGGGTGAATTCTAAAAACAACCCTAATATATATTTTACCCTAAAAAGTTATAAAAATATATACAAATGATAAACACAATGGAAATAATTATTTAATAATTTAAATGTCAATTTTTGGTTAATTTATTAGGAAGCCGATCATAAAAATTTATTAGAAGAACACACCTGCCTTTCTTTATTTTAACATCACTTAAGTCCTCAATATGGCAATTTTATAAGAAAAGAGATAATCTTTATATATAAAAAGGCCAAATAATTGACTGGTTAAAAAATAAGGAGAAAAAGGTTTTTTTAATATATTTTTGTTGTTATTGGAATAAATATTGAGGGAAAAAGGAAGGGATGGGCAAAATAAGTAGAAGAAATAGATTTACTATAATATTACTAGCTTTTTTAGAGACTATGGCAATCAAAAATGCAAGGCATTCCTAAAAATAAATGAAAAGAAGAAAATTGAGAGGGGATTTTTTTTATTATTAATTAAGAAGATTCAAAAAATATTTTTCTTTTGAAAGATTTTTGGAATATTAATAAAATTTAAAAATTAAAGAATAAATGGGAGGAGAGAATAAAAAAACATTTAAATAAATAAATACAGTATATATTTAAATAAATTTGAAGATGTGTGTTTTAAATGACGAAGCAAAAATACTGGAAGAGTGTCCAGTCATGCGAGAATATATATACATATTTTTGATTTTAACACTTCAAGGCGCTAAAAGCTTTAAAAAAAGATTTTTTATTTTAACAGAAAAGAAAATTATTAATTTTATTTAATATTAAAAATTAAATAAAAAATATTTTTATAATTTTTTAAGGAATGTGTCAATTCTTCAAAATACTCAAAATTTATTTATTAATGGTAGAGGATGTGCATTTATAACCCCAAAAGGAATTGAGAAAAGAAAAGATTGATATGAGGCAGGTGAAGTGTTTTATGTCTCAAACAATTATTTTAATGTCAAAAAAGCAGCCGGTTGCCTATTAATTTATTGTTGGTAAATGAATTCTTTGTGACCCTTCTTCAACATTTTACTTCTCTTTTACATCCCAATCCTTCTAGGCCCATATCTTCATTGCCTAATTTGCATTCCAATGATTTTAAATAAACCGAATTATAAAGAATGAGGCATTCCATCAAATGCCTCAAAAAGAAGAAAGAGACAAGTTAGGGGAAAGAAGACATTCATCTAACAACTAAAAAGACTGATTTGGCAACCGATGAGCAATCAAAATATTTATTAGAGCATTTATATAAAAAGGTATTTAGGATGGAAAGGCAAAAATAAATTTAAAGGTTTTGTGCCCTTTTCTTTACAATAAATTATATATTAGTATCTCTCTCTCCATGTTGTTAAGAAATTGGAATGTTAAGAAAAAGAAATTGGACAAGAAGGAGATGGAGGAAAAGAATATGAAAAGAAGAGGAGGGACAGTATACCTCTCAACATTTCTTCCTCTTTTCTTTTTTCATATTCTTTTAGTGCCATCAGCCTCTCATTTATTGGAGGACTATTTTATAATCATTATAACTAACTAAACAGTCAAATGGCCAACTTTATTGCATTACCTAACACCCATCCCTGAACATTTTTATTATTTTAAATGGTCGTCTTGGAAACGTTAAACAATTATTTTGTCCGGCCAATCATGAGAAAGAAGCTGGCAGATGAAATAATTAAACAGATACCTAAATAAATAAAATCTTTTCTCAAAGAAATTTATATATTTACAATAAAAAAGAAAGAGAATATTCTTTAATTAACGTCATAACTCTTTTTAAATAAGATTATTCCCACACGAAGACGTTTTAATAGAAAATAGAGAGTTTTAAAGCTTTAATTAAACGACTAAAGAATTACTGTAAATATATTTATTTTTTAATAAAATATTGTTAAATTATTTATCAACTTTGACATTAACATTTTATTTTCTTATTATTATTATTATTTTATTTTATAAGATCCTCAACTCTTCACTTTTTTTATTCAATTCAGTAATTCAATAAAAGAATTACATTTTTCAGTTAATTACCTTTCACTCTCAATATAATAAAAAAAATAACAATAAAAGTTTGGATGATTTAAGGAAGACAAACATTTATTGAAAGTCAACATAACCTCGGTCGAGTAAATAAACAAATAATATTTTATTAAATATTAATAATCAACAAGATCATCCAGAAGGAATTTTTATAAAAAAAAACAAAAATTTAATAAAAAATTCTACTATAACAAATGTATAAAAATAAACGAGATTAAAATATAATTCTTCTTAGAAACGGAAACTGCCAATTTTGAATGACTTTAGTCAAAATTTTTTTAAATTTATTTTCTTTTTTTTTAATATTAAGAGAAATTATTAAAATTTAAAAGTTGAAAATTTTATTTTAAATATACATATTTAAAATTTATAAATTAAAAAAGTATGTAAATCTTAATTAATTTCACGAACTCTTAAATATTTGTGAAAGATAATTCCTTTAAAATTTTTGTTTATTTTTATTTTAGATCAAATATTATATTGTTGTGCAATTGGTTGTAAGAAGTGGGCTGTGGGCTGGACAGGCAGTGGCCATCTAGACCCAGTAGGTTTAAGCAGGCGGTGGCTTTTCATGATAAAATATTCATAAAAATATCACAATAAACTTTTAAAAAATGATTGCGTGTGGAACCGTAAGAAAATGGTATTTTTACAAAAAAATTATAACATCTCTAGTATGTATTCTTTTTATTTTTTTTTTTATCGCCACCGTGAATTCATATAATCTAATCTTTGTGTATTACGCACTTAACAACGATGCACTGTCCAATTGTCTTATTGTCTGCTGTCCGATTGTCGTGCCAATGAAAATTTTGAAGTTTTTGGCGCATAAAAATATATAACGCCAGAGATGACCATTTGTGTCCGTGTCCCGATAAAATGGTATGCGACAAAATGGTAATAGGACAAAAATACGACATGATGGTAAGCCACAAAATGGTATGCCACAAAATGGTAATGGCAACAAAATGGTATTCCACAAAAGTAATATGGGAAAAAAGCGACAAAATGGTAATTGAAAAATGGTATGCGGTTAAATAATTTTAAATTAAAATTTATTTGCTTTTATAAATGTTTCTCTCCTTGTATTTAAATCTGCTGCTTTCTGTTTTATTTTTCTTACAAAATTTTAGATCCTTAATCGACAAATAATTCAATGTAAGCGAAAATATGGACGTGAAGTCAAGGATTGCAAAATTGCAAAATTTCTCAGTTGATTGAAAAATGGTATGGTTTAACAAAATAGGTATGGACTTGGTTTAACAAAATAGGTTTGGAAAGGAATAAATCATAAGCAACTCGATATTCTTGCCTATTTTTCGTCAAATTACTTCTAGTTCACTATTTTATTGAAATTGATTTTTTTTAAGTATTCGGTGATTTTACTTGTTTTATCATTTTTCTGATTCGGTGACTTAAAAATAAAATTAAACTTTTTTCTCAGATTTTTTATTCAATAGATAGTGGGTATTTTGTTTAATTTGGATCGTTGTGCTAATTTTTACTTAAGTTAAATATTACCATTTTGTCGCTTTTTTCCCATATTACCATTTTGTGGCATACCATTTTGTGGCATACCATTATTTGCCATTACCAATTTGTGGCATACCATTTTGTTGCCATTACCATTTTGTGGCATACCGTTTTGTGGCATACCGTTTTGTGTAGGCGCCTTTGTGTCTCAGACAACCTTTATTTCGGTTGGGGTCAGTTGAGCGCCGAGCCAGTTGAGCGCGGCCCGATTGAGCGCGAGCCGGTTGAGCGCCGCCAGTTGAGCGCGGCCAGTTGAGCGCCCCCACTAAAGGGGCCGGTTGAGCGCCAATAAATTAAAAATTAATAAAATTAAAAATCATTCAAAACTTGATCAATTAGTGATCAGAAACTTAAAAATTATCTTTTTGGAACTCTGATTTCAGAAAATTGAAAGGTTTATGAAAATCGAACGGGTCCGCGGTTCCTAGTTGTTCCAAAAAATTGTCCAGCGGTTCCAAAAGATTGATGTAAACAGTTTTTGGAACCATGAAAAATTCCTCTGACCAAGACTTGACCCTAAGTTTTTTCCCCTTTCGGATTAATTAGAAATTTTATATTATGGGATGTAAAATTATCAGTTTTCCGTGATCTATGTACAGTGGACCGTGACCGCCAATGTCACAGTGATCACGGGGCATCACTAATTGTTGAATAATGTAAAATATTTATGTTTAAAAATAAAAAAGCAAGATTTTTTGCTTATTAAAAAATCAAAAATTTATTGGCGCTCAACCGGCCCCTCAACTGGCGGCGCTCAACCGGCTCGCGCTCAACTGGCATGATCTCAACTGGCTCGGCGCTCAACTGCCCGGTCTCAACCGGCAGCGCTCAACTGGCGGCGCTCAACAGGCCCGTTCCGCCTTTATTTTACATTTTGTTTTTTTGGTGGCACGACGTTTCGTCAACGGACTTTTCGTCATTGGACTTTTCGTGAATACCTTTCGTCAATGGACTTTTCGTCTACGGACTTTTCGTCAATAAACGAATATTTTAACATGTGTCCGGACAAAACATCCAAAGGACAAAACATCCAATCAGCAAAAATAGGACAAAATATCCAAGGACAAAACATCCAATCAGCCAAAAATAAGACAAAAATCCAATCACCCAAAATAGGACAAAATATCCAATGGTTGAATTATGTTTTGGGAATGATTTTTTGGCAACTAAATTATTTTTTTGGCAACAGAACACGTTCAACACGAGGTTGCTGAGATCCAAAAATGCTCAGAACTATTTCGGACAATATTATATCATTCGAAAGCCCTGGATGTGTTGATTCTTTATCCCAAAGGGACTGATCAGATCCGATCAATAATTAAAAAGTTATGAGCTGATAAGTCCGGACAATCATGATTTTCGATCTTTAAACATCTGTAACTTTTCAAATGATGATCTGATCAGATCAACCCTGTTAGTAAAAATGATCCTCACATCCAGAGCTTCTTGATTGATATACGAATCACTCAGACTGGATAAGAATTATAAAAGTTATGGGCCGGAAAAGGGCCCAGGGACTGAACCGGCGGAACTGATACGTCCTTATCCGTGAAAATATAGTTAAACTAATGCAATTACTCTCACATTTATTTTAAAATACCAATCTATTGACGAAAAGTCCGTAGACGAAAAGTCCATTGACGAAAGGTATTCACGAAAAGTCCGTTGACGTAAAGTCATGGAGCCGTTTTTTTATGTATTTTTAAACTATTATTTTTAGATATTAATTAAATATTTTAAAATGTGTTCACGAGTTAATGTTGTTGGTGTTCGTATTTTAGAAAATCCTTCAAAACCAACAGATCCATTTAAATTGGAAATAACTTTTGAATTATTTGAGAATATTAAAGAAGGTTTTTATTTAATTTTTTTAAATTAAATTATTTAATTAATTAAGATGTTGAATGGGAACTTGTTTTTGTTGCGACTGACGGAAAAGAAGAACATGATCAAGTACTTGATTCTGTAGTTATTGGTCAAGTACGTGAAGGACGACACAAATTCGATTTTGAAGTTGAAAATTTTTTTTAATTTTTAAATTTAAATAATTTAGGCTCCCGCACCTCAATTACAAAATCTTCGTCCAGAGGATTTTATGGATGTTACACTTCTTTTATTGAAATGTAAATATCGTGATCAACTTTTTATGAAAATTGGTTAGTTAAAAATAGAAAATTCTAATAAAATTTTGGGAAAAGACTTATTGAAATACCAAAATTAGAAAATTAAATATCAATTTTTAGGTTGGTTTATCACACATACTTATATTGATGCTGAATTGATCGAAAATCCACCTCCTCGTCCAATAATTGAAAAAGTTTTTACTAAATCTTAACATTTAATTTTTAATTATATTTAGTTACAAAGAACTGTTGTCACAGAAGATGTCCGTGTAACGACTTATCCAATTAAATGGGATGAAGACCTTAACGGTGTAGTAGTAGGTCTGTCTCAAAAAATATATTTATTTGGTCCTCAAATTTTTTCTTAAAATTTTAGGGGATGAAGTTGAAACAATAATGGATGAAGATAATGATTTGGATGATCAGAATTCAATTAAACAATCACAAGAAGATCAAGTTCCAATTGGCACAGATTTATGAAAATAATTATATTTTTCGATTTAAATTATATACAGGTCTCAATTATGTAAAACGTTTATTTTAATTTATTAATACAATAAAAACTACTATATATTTTGAAATCTCATTTTTTGGTAATTTTTGATAAATTTAAAATGTATTTCTTTTAAATCAAAATATTTATGTATTATCACAAAAATTATACAAAGCTCCCATTTATTATATAAAGGGATTAAAATTAAATTGAATCGATTAAAAGAAAACAGAAAAAATTGAATAAAGTGCCATTACATTACCACTTAAAATTATTTAGATTTTAAAACAGGAAATATAACGGATTTTTGAGATGAATTTTAGTGATAAAAAATAATTTCTAAAAAATTAGTAAACAAATGAATAAAATAAAAGTATCAAAAATCCGCTAAAGGAAAAAATAAAAAAGGCTGCAGTCGAAAATGACAGAAAAAACTTAAATTAAAACCCTGTTAGAGGATTTTTTAAAAGAAACCAAAAGGGATCAATAAGTTCAATTTAAAACACTCATGTTAGTTAACAATAGTTTTCTAATGATTGATCCCCTCATAGTTTCAAAAAATAATTCTTCATTACCGTGGAAATAAGCTTCTTTGCAAATTTGTAAGTTATGTGCAATATCCAAAAATTATGAGGCACTTTTTTAATTTAAAATTTCGGAGCAGGTGGCTGTTCATATCCATATTCATTTACATCATTCATGTTGATAGAATTAGATGAAATTGCACCGCTTTCCTCTCTTTTTTGAACTGGTACTTTCAAAACAAGTTTAGATTGGGGGTCTTGGAAGGGTGTTGTATTGGCCTGTTGACGGTAGGAATCATTTAAACTTCCATTTCCAGCCATGTGTAAGATAGAAATTGGCCCA
This sequence comes from Meloidogyne hapla, assembly GCA_000172435.1. Lineage (NCBI taxonomy): Eukaryota > Metazoa > Nematoda > Chromadorea > Rhabditida > Meloidogynidae > Meloidogyne > Meloidogyne hapla. The sequence continues at coordinate 7,506 of ABLG01001764.1, forward strand.
ATAGAGTTATCCGGAACATTTTCTAAGTCAGCATCTAAATCTGCCTCAACAGTGCGCCGATAAATCGGATTATCAAAATGTAAAGCTGCAAAATGACGTGGACGTCTATGTTGATAAGTATATAACTAAAATTAAGTAAAATAATTTTTTATAATAAAATAAATACAAGAGCTAAAGCAGCACAGATGATCAACAATCCAAAGAAGTAAGTGCTCATACTGACATTTCCATCATCTTTTATATGTTTGAAGGCTAAAACGAAAATTTAAGATAATTAATAGAAAGATATTTTACATTCGCCTGCTGCGTCTGCTATAATTCCAAGTGGATTGAGTGGAACACAGAGAGATGAATTTTCAATGTCTATCTGGAAACCACGCTCACAAGCACACGAAAATGGAAATTCCTTCAATGGAGTTTCACGATCTTTTGATTCGCCTTCTAAAAATGAAAATATATTAAATAAGTAATCCAGTTTTCTCACTATATAAAGCTTTAGGAAGGCAAATTTCACAATTGCTATATTCACATTTATTTTCATGTTTTGGTTGCGCTTGTTCATGATATACACGTACTGTCATTGGGCCAGTAACCCCACTCATTAACTAAAATAAATTCTAAATATAAATTAAATAAATATTCACCTTTTTAACTTCTCCCCCATGGAATTTATTAACAGAAAGAACTCCTTCTTGATCCCAATCAGTCCAATAAAGACGTTCTTCAAAAACAGCTAATGAAAATGGATGGCGCAGATATTGATGTGAATGTAAAATTGTTCTTATATTATTTCCCCAATAATCACTACTGCTAATTTGTTTTGTTTTAGCATCTGCCCAATATATTCGTTTGTCCAAAATATCAACTGCCAAACCATTTGGCCAACGAATTGTGTTACCCTTGATAATCACCTATAAATATGTATAACATCTTTTTTATAAATTGAGCGTTCTTTAACCATGCGATTTTTTCCATCCATGCCAGCTCTCTCAATTCGAGCGTTTTCACCCCAATCTGTCCAGAAAATTAATCCTGCAGAGGGATCTACAGCTATTGCTCTAGGTTCATCCAAACCATCTCCACTGATAATGACAGTTCGTTTTTTGGTTTTTAAATCATATACATTTATCTAAACAGAATAAAAAAAACATTTATTGTATAGTTTTAACTCACAGTATCTGTCCCTGTATCTGTCCAAAAAATAAGTCCATGGACCCAGTCAATCGCGAGGCCATCCGGAGTGGTTACATCATCAGTAATTCTGGTCAGATTTGGGCCGTTACAGGCATTATTAATACTTTCAAACGTTGCGAGATCTCCTAAACCATGTATTCCTGAGCAGATGACAATCTATAAAACAAACAATATCAGAAAAAATTTCTATTTGAAAACCTGTTCTTTGCTAACATCAGACCAAACCAATGTTTTGTTTTCGTGCCAATAATCAAGTGCTACGGCAGACTCAAGTTTGTTTATCAACGGATGGTATTTGTTGGTAACAATGTCATATTGGCGAATTGCTGCACGGTTTGACAAAAGTAACAACGGATCTGATCCACGAGCGCGACATTTGTGAGGCACAGGTTTGTCCATATTTTTACTTGGAACAGCAAGCCTATAACCTGGATAACAATCGCATTGATATCCACCTGGTTTATTGATGCAAATTTGATCACAAGTCCCTAATTGATCACATTCATTTATATCTAAATATTAAATAAATTCATAAATTAATTTTAAGATATAAAACCTGTGCAAATGCCTCCTTTCACTTGAAAACCGCTAAGGCAATGACAAACTTTTCCAGTACCAATACCTGTATTCCGACATGAACAAGCATTGTCATTTTCTTTACATAAAACTTTAAAAGAATAAAAATATTATTTTAATATTTATTTAAATTAACAAACGTATTTTCTCCTTACAAACAGATTTTGTACAATCATTTGAAGCGGAATTCCCACGGCACAAATCTTGCAATTTAATGCAACGTGTCGGACTTTCAGAGCAGGTATATTCGGTATCAGAGTCACATGTTTGCGGTGACAATTTAATCGGTGATGTGCAATTTTTCTCGTCAGATCCATCTTGACAGTCTTCTGTTCCATCACACCAAAGATTTTCATCAAGACAACGCCCATCTTTGCAGGCCTTCTGTCCAACTGAACATTTGCCTTTTTGACAGTTTAATTCATCACTTCCATCAAAGCTAAAAAATGTTTCAGATGGATTTTGAAAGGAAAATAATCACCAATCATCATCTCCATCACAAAGCCAGAATTTACTGATACATTGTGCACCATTTTTACATGTAAATTCCTTAGAATGATATAAAAATTAAAAAAAACTTAATAAGCTACATTTGAAGTGCAGTTCAATGTGTGATGTTGTTGCATTTCACTTGATTTACAATTCTCTTCATCAGAATGGTCAGGACTGAAAATATTCTGAATTTATTCTTATAGGAACAAGAGTAAAAGACTAACCAATCGGGCTCACCATCACATCTCCATTTTAAATGTATGCAAAAATTGTTGGATTTGCACTAAAAAATAATTATATTAATTTTATTATTTAAATAATCTATTAAATGAATGTAATTTTTGGAAAAATTATTAAAAAATAAAAAAACACTTTGAATTTCCCAGCACTTTCACATGTTGCTTCTTTGCAATCTTTCTCATCACTACCATCTTTGCAATCATGATCGCCATCACAGTGCCAATTCTTGTAGATACATTGACCATCGTCACACCTATAATCAAGGCAAAATTAGAAAAACGTATTTAATTTTATGAAATTACGTGAATTCACTCTGTTTGTCACACTTATCCTTTGGTTTTCCAGTACAATTTGTCTCATCTTTCATATCCATACAATCAGTCTATTTTTATATAAAATAAATTGATTTTATATGAAAACAAACCTGTCCATCACAGACCCATTCTTTAGGTATACAAGAAGTTAAAGCATTATCAAAACCTTTGCATTCAAAATGATTTTCGTCACATTTAATCTCTAAAAGTTTAATTTTAATTTTGAAATGATTTTTTTTAATTTACGTGGGCATCCTTCCTCGTCGTCTTTCAATAAGCAATCAACTTCTCCATCGCAACGCCATTTAGATGGGATACAAGAATGGGAATATAAACCAACAGTACCTAAATGCGAGAGCCAAGGATTTAAGGTTTCAGTTCGAACACCATTTTGTGTTGTCCGACATGCGTATTCATCCTCTTTGCATTGTGGTATATTATCTTCTGAAAAAGAACAGTTCAATATTTATAATAGAAAATTACCACAATTTTTCTCATCTTCGCCTTCTTTACAATCAACCTCTTGGTCACAAACCCAAGAACGAGGTATGCAACTCATAGTAGAAGTACAAAGAAACATATTTTTGGGGCAAGAATCATCTAAAAATTTATTTAGATATTACTGGAAATAAAAAAAACCTTTCTTATTTATCCTAGGAATAGGATTTTGAGCATCACGTCCAAAAACAGTATTCTCGAAAACGAGTAAAATAAATATAAATAAGAGCATATTTATGTGAAGAATTCTGTTGAACATTTTTTTTAAATCTAAAAATTAAAAAATTAAAATTTTAAGCTATAAAATAATTTGTAAAAATAAATGGCCACATTGCCTTTGAATGTTTTTATCTAAATAGTGATAAGCAAGGGAAGTATTGTGGTGGAAATTTAACAAATTGATGACTAATCAAAACTCAATACTACCCTTTTCAGCGCTCGTTATTGTTCATCTGACTTAAAATAAATATCGAATTATATACTAATTGTATGGTATTTCGAAATAACTTTAGACAAAAATGGTAAATTCTAGATTGTAAGCATGGAATAGTTTATTTATTATATTAAATCCAATAGTGTCTGGAAATATTTCAATTTCAAAACAGATTGTTAGCACAAATGCTTTATTAAATACAATTTAAAAGGACCACATGCTCAAGTGCTTTTACCAATTTTTAGTTTATAGATGATAAATAGTACAGTAGTATAATTTTAAAGAAGACCTTAGCAATCGAAACTAATTCTAACTAACAGTACATGTTAACTATTGAAGGAAATACACAAAAATGACTGATAAATTCATAAATATAGATAAAAGGTTAAAAGTACCATGTAAGAAAAATAAAAGTAAACAATAATCCTTTTATTCGAATTTATCCCAACAAAATAACAAATAATTCGTAACACACAATTTTATCTCATAATTCTTAACGATATGATTTCTGATAACGAGCACGCGCACCAGGCCCTCCAAACTTCTTTGGCTCATGACGTCTCGGATCGGCAACAAGCAAATTACGATCATACGCAACAAGTTGATCTTTCAATTCTTTCTTACTTTGTTCATCCACATTTTTCTGGTAGTAAGCCACCAAAACTTTTGCAATTGACTGTCGAATTGCATAAATTTGTGCAACATGACCACCTCCTTTAACACGGATGCGGATATCCATTCCAGCAAATTTGTCCTTTCCTACGATCAATAATGGTTCTTGCAACTTCATGCGCAGAATCTCTGGTTGCAAATATTCCAAAGGACGGCCATTGACCTAAAAAATCAGAACAAAATGTCTTCTTTAAAAATAAAATTTGTAACCTTGATTAAGCCTTTTCCCTTTTTGGCAAATGCAACAGCAGTAGCGGTCTTTTTTCGGCCAAAAACTTGAACAGGTTGCGCAGTCACTTGGGGCTTCTCAACAGTTGTCATCTTTAAAATCTATCAAAAAGAAATTAATAATAAAATTAGGACAACGCAGACAAATATTTAAGAGCGTAAAACTTCACTTTAAAAAAGAATATCAAACATTATAAATCATTTTAATAAAAATAAATAAAATAATTTTATGATTCAATCTGTTCTTCGTTCTCATTCATTTCTTGTTTAACTTCATCAGAAACAGCAGGATCCCACCAATCAACACATCCAAGACCCATATCAATCATTGAAGCCTAAAAAATAAAAAGATAAAAAAAACAAAATATTCAGACCTCAATTGACATTACACTTGTAGAATCGCCTGAAGTGCCTGGCTTCAAACTATGATATTTGACAGAAACTATTTTAAACCTATTAAATAAGAAATTGAAAAATCTTCTCTTTGGTTATAATACCTAACACGCCTTCCCGGATCCATATAAAATTGAGTAAATGTGTCATCATTTTGATATTCCCAATACCATATTTGAACCTTCTCGTCACTTAAATTTTTTAAAGAAAATTAGTATAAAAATACTTTTTAACATTTACAATTTTGAGACATCTGGAAGTTTGTCAGGTAATACTTTAATATCATTGAAGAAATGTAAAGTTAAAGTTAATCCATCTCTGTTTGATTGTGATATAACTCCTTCAAGAATTTCATTAATAAATGGTTGAAAAACAACATAGCGAAATACTATTGGAGTATGAGTAGAAGCATTGCCTGGCTAAAGGATAGATTTTTTAACAAATTAAATATAAAAAATACAAGAATAAAAGAATCGCCAATTTTTTTAAAATCATAAAAAGTAATGCAAAGACCAACATCTGGAATTACCTAAAAATATTTAAATATTAGAATATTTAAATTTGATTAAAAAAAAATTTTTTATTTTCTGATAACAAGAAAAATTAATTATTGTAATATTGATAAATAAATAATTAAAATTATTTACATAATTAGCAAATTGTTTATTTATTTTTTCAACTAATGTCGACACAAAATCTTTGCCAAGAACATTTGGAGCAATTTCTACAATATGGCTTATTGTTGTCAGAACAAACATTTCTTTAAAAAATTTCGTAGTCTCACCGCGATTCTTCAAAAGGTTAATTAGTGAAAAATGTCAAAAAGTTAATTATACAAAAGAGTATCGATGAAAAATAAGACTTTCCCAATTAATCGTGAATTTTTAAAATTTACTCATGAAATTTTAGCCTCATGATTTCAAATCGACGGATATTCATTCAAATTATTAAACAAATGGATGCTATTCAAATAGCAAAACGAGGATTCAAAACTGAATTATTACCACGTGGTGGTCGAGCATTTATAAATGGTTTTTAATATTATTAAATTGTTAATCACAAATGTTTAGGTAAATGGATAGATGCTTCAAATGGTCACCGCTTTGATGTTCTTGATCCTTATTCAAACGAAACAATTATTGATGTTTCTAATTGTGGGCCTCAAGACGCACAAATAGTAAAATTAATATAATTCACTAAACTTATTTTTTTGTAAGGCTGTCGCTGCAGCTCGTAAATCATTTTCTCGATGGGCTAATGAATTTACTGCTAAAGAAAGAGGCGCGATATTGCATAAATGTTTTGAACTTATGAAGATTAAAGAGCAACAATTAGCTGAATTATTAACAATGGAACAAGTAACTTCTTTTGTATATTTGATATAATTTTGTATTTTTAAAGGGAAAACCTCTTGCAGAATCAAAAGCCGAAATTCAATATTCTGCCTCCTTTTTTGAATGGTATGCAGGAGAGTCACGTAGAATTTATGGTCAAATTGTTTCCCCATCTAAATTAAATAGACAACATTTACATTTGCGTGAACCTGTTGGTGTTGTTGCTGTTATAACTCCAGTTTATTTTTAATTTTAATATCTTTAATATTCCCATTAATTTTAGTGGAATTTTCCATGTGCTATGATTTCCCGGAAAGTAGGAGCTGCTTTGGCTGCTGGGTGCACTGTAATTGTTAAACCTGCAGAAGACACACCACTTTCTGCCCTTGCATTAGCTGAAGTAATTTATTAATTTAATTTTAGAAGTTCCTGACATTTTTTACGAATATTGTCAAATAAATTACCAATTTAAGATTTCCCAACAAGCAGGAGTACCAAGTGGTGTTTTTAACGTTATTCCAGCAGATAGAGAAAATACTGCGGAGATTTCTAAATTTATTTGTTCGTCTCATGATGTTGATTGTATATCTTTTACTGGAAGTTCTGCCGTTGGAAAAATACTTTTAAGTCAATCTGCATCGACTGTTAAAAGAATTTGCCTCGAATTAGGAGGGAATGCGCCTTTTATTGTGTTTAAATCGGCAGATTTAGATAAAGCTGTTCAGGTATTTTTTTAAATTTTTCTTTTTAATTACAATTTAAAGGGTGCAATTGCTTCTAAATTTCGTTGTTCTGGACAAACTTGTGTATCAGCCAATCGTTTCTTTATTGAAAAACCTATTTATGAAGAATTTCTTAATAAATTACAAAATAAAGTTGAAAAATTAAAATGTGGCAATGGAATGGAGAAAAATGTAGATCAAGGGCCTTTAATTAATAAAACAGCAGTGGAAAAAGTATTTTATTTTTAAAAGATTTTTTTTATTTTAAATGATTAAGGTTTCAAATCTCCTAAAAGATGCATTAGGAAAAGGTGCTGAACTAAGTAAGTAAAAATAAGAAAAAAAATTTTCTTGGTATAATCTAATGAAAGGTGCATTAAATTCATATTATATCACAAGTAAATTATGGAGATTTAAATGATAAAAAAAGAATTTTAAAATGTTTCCAAACTAGAGATTTTCGAATAATTTTATTACCAATCTTATGAAACAAAAATATTATCGAAAATATAAGAAAAAGTATTTTAACAAGGTAGAGGCCGATTCAGTATCGATTCAGAATCGATTCCGAATCCTCATGCGAAGCGTCCTTATGTGATTTTAACATTATATCATAGGTTTTTTTATATTTTTTATGAAATTTTTTTAGTATCTGGAGGTGAAATTATTCCAGACACTAAAATTTTCAAACCAACAATAATAACAAATGTTAATAATGAAATGGAAATTGCAAATGCTGAAATATTTGGACCTATAATTGCTATACAAACGTAGGAAAGAAATTACTTAGGTCTTTTCTAAAATAAATTTTTTAGTTTTGAAACTGAAGAGGAAGTTATTGACAGAGCTAATTCTACAAGAAATGGACTTGCTGGTTGGATTTTACTAAATAATGAAATTTATTTTGATTTAGGTTATGTTTTTTCGAAGGAGTATTCGCAAATCAATAGAATTAGCAGAGCAATTCAAGTTGGAATGATTGGCATTAATGAAGGTAAAAAATAAATTTAAGTGATCACTCCATAGATAAAATCAAATATCCCATCGGAAATATTCTCAAAAAATTTTTTCAGGAATGATTTCTTCTGCTGAGGCTGCGTTCGGTGGAGTTAAAGAATCAGGGTTGGGAAGAGAAGGAGGCGCACAAGGAATTGACGAATTTACACAATGGAAATACGTTTGTATAAATACAGAATAAATTATCTACTTATTTTACTTTTATTTTATTTTGATAGAAATAAACCCGATGGAATAACTATTTTACTTCTACTAAAAAATAACATGTGTTATAAAATAAACCAAAAAAATTTAAAATGAAATTTCGAAACAAAAATCACATTTATAAGCTGCAAAAAAAACAAGTGGTCATTCCCAGGCCTTTTGAATACTTTGATGCCGAGATATCCTTTTGCAAATATAACTGGCAACAGTCAAAAACACCATAACAAGGAAAATGAAAGCATAGTCAAAATCGTCCTTTAAGATATCAAAAGTTCCACTAAAAAGTATTTAATAATTTTAAATTTATAATATATTTATTACCTCGGCATAACACGAGTGTAAAAGAGATCTAATCCAAATACAAAAATAAGTGAACTTGACTCAAGCCCTGATGGTCTATAAATATTACGGATTAATTTAAAATATAATTTTACTAAATTACGCTGATCTAATTTCCCGGACTCTCGCAACCGTTTGATTATAATTTATAAAATCTTCAGTAGCAAAAGGTAATTCTGGTATATATGGAATAAGCATTTCCTCTCTATGTTCTGGCAACATTTCCAAAGGTCTCCTAGCATCTAAGAATCTTCTAGACATTTCTAAAATTCCTCCAGATGGAAGAGCAATTAAAATACTTCTAGAAGTTAATCCTTGCACTAATTAAAAAAAAATAATTTTATATTCTTTTTAATCTTAATTAAACTTGTTTGTGTTGTAGAAATTGTACTTATTCCTTGAGAAAAAATGTAAGTTTGTGCAAGTGTCATAGGTGATTTTTCGCTAGCAGATAATGAGCCAAAAGCACTCGAATTTACTTGTTGAAGTCCTTCAAATAATTCAATAACACCAATTTCAGTTCGCCTTGCTTTATCATTCCAATAACTTATCTATATTAAATATTTAGAATTATAAAGAAATCTAAAAAATACCACAATCCAATTCTCACAATGAACCATATGAAAAGGTGGATTAGCTCTAGTATATCTTCCACTATAAACTAAAAGACCGCTAACAGAATCAAATAAATTAATTCGAAGCAAAGTCTCATCAGGATTTGAAGAAAGTATTGCAATTAAATTTGGATTTGAATATTTGTAAAGAACAGAACGATCACCAAGAACTCTACCTTGGCTATGTACTTTTTCTATAAAGATATTTTTTTTAACTATAAATAAATAAACTAACCATTAATATCTTTTCCTTTAATAATTTGAATAATTTCATTCTTTTCAGAATTTCCAAAACCAGGCAAAGTAGTTTGCCAACGTTTTGTAACCATTCCATTTTTGTTTAAATTAACTTCATTCCCTGTCTAAAATAAATTTAAAAATATTAAAAAAATAAAACAAACCAAAATTCCAAAATTTTCATCAATCATAGAAAGAAAAATTGGTTTAGAATTTTCAAGATTTAGGTCTTTAATTAACGGTAAAATCTCTGCTTTATTTGGATTATTATTACGCAAAATTAATAAAGAGTGGAGTTGTTCAGAACTAACAAAAGGCAATAATTCAACACGGTAAATTCCTCCAGAAATCTAAAATAGAAAAATATAATTCAAACATTTTCTGAGAAAATTACCCGAATTTTTTCAACAAATTTTCCATTAATTGGATTAAATATTAAAATAAAAGAATCAATAGAATCCTAAAAAAATATAAAAAATATAAATTAAAAAAACAAAAAAAAAACTTTGCAATTAAAAACAACAGCTGCTTGACTAGTCCATTGAAAGAATGAAGTACCTCGTAAAAGAAAGAGAGGTGCTTTAGAATTTTTATAAGCTAAAAATTTTTTTCCCAAATAATAAGTCCAAATCAGACGTCCATTTCCACTGTCTAATCCATGTAATGTTCCTTAAAATTAAATTAAAAATATTTTCTAAAAAATATTAAAAACCTGCAAGTGTACTAACAACAATCATTTTTCTCATATTAAAATAATCTCTTTCAAATGGGCCATCTTTTGAGCGATCTACTTGATTAAAAATTTGTTTAATAACTGTTGGAATGCTAAGCTCTCCTTTAAATATTAAATCAATAGTTTCAGCAATATTCTCTGATGTTTTAAGAAAAAATCTGTGAAGTTGTTCTAATTGACTACGAATTCGAAGTAAGAAAGATCGTAAGATGGATTCTAAAATAAAAATTTTAAAAGCAAAAAGGCCAAGAAAAGTAAAGTTCTTTTTTTGCATCAATAATCGTAAAATAGATTTGAGAATATATTCTCACCATTTTGATTGAATTCAGATTCAATCTGAGCTTGTGATTCTGAAAGTGGAAAATCTACCATAAGAACATCGCTTATCATCGATAAAGATTCCTGACGGATCCAAACTTGTTTTAAAGATTGATTCGTTTGAAGAAATTCATATAAAGCTAGTGAACAATCCATACGCTCGACAAGAATCTAAAAGATAAAGTAGAATATTTTTAAAATATAAATATGCCTTGTAATTCCCTTTTATAAGAGAAAGAACTTTTATTTCCTTTATATCAGCAGCAGGACCGTCAAATTGTATTTTGAACCTCAAAGATCCTTCATTTTCGATTCGAATTTCCAAATCGCCTGAGACTGGATCGAAGTATGATTTAAGAAGTCCATTTTCTTTAGAGTTTTGCTTCAATACTGGATTTGTCCCCTTTTCTTCATTATCTGATAAAAATGTCCCCGTATGCAAATCAAACTTGCGACGTTTTTGTTCAACTTTTGCAATAACCGATGAACCATCAACAACAAGAAGATCAATTTTTTTGTCATTCAATCGTCTCCAAACTAAATTTTAAAGTGGGAATGTATTTCGGTATTTAAAAATAGATAATAAATTTATATAAATTATAATAAATTTTATACGTATATCGCCATTTTCGACGTTAATTCGTCCAATAACATTCATATTCGTTGTTATTATTAAAATATCTTGCGATCCACTCCGTTCGAACCATGAATGGATCGGACATCCTAAATAACGTGAATGCCTGAAATAGTGTGAAAAATATAATAATTATTTAAAAAATTATTAAACCAGTCAAAATTGCCAATTTGGTCCAAATAAATTGCAGAACATAAAAATGTAAATTCCAAAAGAATAAAATAATATATAACTTTCATAAGCCTGAATACACAAATTTAAAAAAATTAAAATATCAAAAAACATACAAATTATAGCAAAACAAGTTAGACTCAAAAGTCATATTTCAATCAGAGAAAAGAGTTTAGCTATTATAGAAATGGCTACAGCCCAAGTAATCGCGAGGCCGAGTAGTCGCGGAACTACAACTTTATAACCGAGATGGTACAGAAAATTTCCTACAAATCTTCCGAAAAGCAAATTAATCGAGATAAAACTTACACAGATATCTGTCCGCGACTACTCGGGCGTGTACCCAGAAATATATGTTTGAAATATGAACTTTTCTAAAAAAATTTTAGGCATGTTTTTGGCTTTTATTCGAACAAATTCTATCTAGAAACATTTAAAATTCTCTCATTGAAAATTTCCTCCGCATCTTTACAACTTTAATAAATTTTTCGCGAATCAAAAAATTATTTTTGCCACTAAAAACAATAATATTTTTAATTAATTAAATTTATCTTTTTATATTTATGTCAATTAATAAAATTTGGATCATTGAATGGATTTAAGCAACTCTTTTCCCTTTGCTAACTTCAATTTTTCTGAGGATTTCAGAAACAAATCTTGGGTTGACATCATTGAAGAAGAAGAAAATAGGCGGGAGGCCGCTCTAGCTAAAAAGAGTGAATCTGTCGTTGGCATACCAGAGATCGTCAAATCGTCAAAGCCAAATATTGAAGGAAAGACTGAATTAAAAAGTGATTCCATTTCTGAACGCCAAGCGAAAGATCTGAACGCTGTTGTCACTTTTGGCTCTCGAGCAAGTAGGAAGAGAGGTTTGCCAACACCAAAAGCTGAATGGGCAGAACCAAATAAAGTAAAATTCATTTTTTAACTGGATAATTTCTCATTTTTAGGGATGGTGTTGGAAAAAAGAAACCATTGCTCGTCGTGAAAAAGAAATTAAGAGAATGAAGGACCGTCCAACTTACTTGCGATACATAGAACAAGTTCCAAAGGATGCTAGAAAGAAAGGTTTTCATCCTAAAACTCCCAACAAATTTCTTAATTGGAGTAGACGATCCTGGGACAAGCAGGTTTTTTAAACGGGAAAATAAATCGTTAGTAATAAATCCGTTGGTAATAGTTTCGTTTATGTCCAACCTTTTTCATTCTTTATTAATTTCCCTTGTTTTGCTCACCCCTTTCATTGAAAAAGGTTTAAACGTGGTAAAGGACACCACATAATGGTTAATATGAATGCGCATGTACCAAGACTCAGTGCCCGTTTAAATTAATTTAATCCTTTACCGTCATGTAATCATTTATTTTATTATTTTTGAATGGTGTATATGAATGTCAAAACAAGGAAACGATAAAAAATGAAAAAGATTGGACTCAAGAAAAACTATTACCAGTCCTTTTTATCTAGTTAATTGTTTCAATTTTTTACCATTATAATTCGGCTCGAATAAATAGAAAATTGGATATAAATAAATTAATTTTTAGATCAAATTGTGGAAACTTGCCATATACGAATGGGCCGGGGAATCACCGACTTCAAGTGTTTACGGCTCTTATTGCTCATCTGAATGTAGCGACGAAGATCGGGCGCAGTCTATGGAACGGTCTCAATCAGTTGACCGACCGTCAACCTCAAAAAAGATCAAAATTGAGAAGGACGTAGAACCGAGTAACAGGATTATTAACATTCCAACAACAGCTGACAATATGGCATCATTGTTAGGTCTGCTTTGTAGAGAAATAAAAACGAGAAAATACAATCGATAATTTTATCTTTTATTGATATTCCAGGTCATTTTGATTTGGATACACTTCGTGAAGCTCCACCACTTGTGAGCACAACTGGAGATGAATCAACATTGAAAGATATTCCCAAATCTAATGGACCAGTTACTCGTTCAAAAAGTTACGCTTCATCAGTCACTTCCGGGAAGGCTTTTAAAGGGCCAACTGATTTTAGTCATCTGATTGTGAAAAAAGAAAATTCTACCACAAACAAGGAACGAAAGAAGACTTGAACATATGAAGAATAGTGAAAATAAATTGCCAATTTTTTCTAAAATGTAATAAATCAAATGGCTTTCACTTTAAAATTGTCAGTGTCCTATTTAATTATTTAAATTGACAAGTAAATTTTTTTGGTTTTTTTTTGGTTTTTTTTTGGCTTTTTTTTTGGCTTTTCTTTTTTTCTAACAATCTTTAATTGTTTAATACTTATTTGATTGTTTTTAATTATTTAATTTTGGAATATTTTCTAAAAATTTTATTTTTATGCAGGCATAATATGTACCCTATTCCTAAACCTGATACTGCTCCGGAGTTGAATCTTGATGTTTTGCTCAGTGTGGCTGAAAAGCTACTTTTCTCTGTAAGTATAATTGTGTTTTATTTTTTATAATCTAATTTTAGCCAGATAACGATTTTCGTTTGGATCTGAGGGACCCGAATGCAGATGTCATCAACTTCATGGTTTTCACGTTATATTTTTAATACATTTCTATTTTAAGTTCGCTGGTCCTGTTTGTCGTCTGGCTTTTTTCATTCAATTCAGAAGGCTCATTAAATTAAGCGTCAATCTTACAGAAATCCATCTTAGTTGCCCTACTCCAATTCAAGGTGTTAGAGGTGTTCTAGCAAATAATAAGGAGGTTTTTTTATTTTATTAGAAATTTTCTTCCGAATTTATGATCAAATATTTTTCTAATTGCTTTTCTTATTGTTAGTGGTGTAGAATAGTAAGTTAAGCAAAAAAAAATTTCACCTGCGGCTCATTTTCAGAAAATGTTTTTCCTTTCTAAGCGTTCAAAAAATTTTTAAAATCTATCATGTTGGACATAAAATTGGCGTTCGGATTTTAAGGAACAAATTCTAATTAAAACTTTTTTACCTCAGAATAGCCATTATTGTTAGCATAATTTTCTTTAGTTTTTTCAAGGACCTTTTGTTGTCAGCGATCAATTCTTCCTTGTTTTGTTTTTGCGAGGAGTTTTGCAACCGAAGTTTGTCGACTCTTTTTTCAAATTTGGACTTAAAAGCATTGGCAGTGAAAGCAGCATTAGTAACACAGGAGATGGGTCACAGCCTTCTAATTCCATTGATGATGTTCAGAATACCTCCTTTGAATCACAGGCTGAATCTCTTATTCGTCTTTTCTTCTTTAAAGGTTTTTATTATTTTTTGTTTAGGTTTTATTTTTTCATTTTGTCCAATTGACCAAATTATCAAATAATATTTCTGAATTTTTTAGACAAAAAATGAGAAAAGGTTTTTAATATTTAATTTAATTTCGACCGTGAGTATTACAAAATTAATTTTACCTTCAATTACTTTTATAATTAAAACGATGATTTGAATGTCAAATTAATATACGAAAAATAAATTTTATCACTTATTAGACTCTCCAGAAAGTATTTCCCGAATTCCAAAGGAGGAATTTGAGCATTGCAGCCTTAAGCTTGACTTTGTAAAGATTCAGGACGACACTTCAATTTTTAGTAAAGAATACAATTTTTATTTTTTTTTTTTGAAAATCCTTTTTTAGAGCATATTAGTCGCATTCTGAATTTAAATGCTACAACTCTTTTGCTAGACATTTCCTCAGAATTTCATAATTGTGTTTCTTCATTTAATCGTTCAAAGTATGTTTAAATAAATATTTTAATATTTTTTTAGTTTTTTAGGATTATTGCTGATCGGACTCTCTTTGCTACTCTTTCTTACACAATTGATGTAATCGACTCTGAGAGTGTTGCACGCGAAGATTTTCCTTTTAATCAGTTCTTTGTCCTGTTATGTTATACGGCCGATTGTTGTCCAAAATTAAAGGCAATGAATGTCCATTTTCAATTACAGGGCGAGTTTTCGGAGGATGACTTCAAAGTGCTTTCAAAATGGTTGTGTAATACATTTAAAGAATTTATGTTTGGAGGTGAACTTTCATCTATAGGTCTTAACTGTGACTTGGCAATCTCTTTTAGAGTTTTCTTTCCCGAATCTACTTTAATGGTAAATCAACTGTATTAATTTTTTATTTTAATTTTTTAGGAGGCAGTTAAAATGGAACATGAATTGGTAAAAATGGGTGAACAAAAGCAAATGGAAGGGACAGGCTCTACGGCAGATTTGGATGTTCCAGACACTTATACTATTTCTAGGCAGATAAAAATTCAGGAAAATCCGCTCATTTGTGTTTGTTTTTTTTATTTTGTTTTTAGAATTTATTTAAATTTTGTCTAAATTATAGATTGTTTATTCGCTAATCGGCATTGAGGATGACAATACCAATAATGATTGGGATGGTTGGAATTTAAGATAATTTTAAAATTAATTTTATTATTTAAAGGTTTTCATGGAAATATGCCTATTAATATGCCTATTATCGATCATTTCCCTTTGGCGGCATTAGAAGATGTCGACTTTGTTGGTGCAAATTATCAGCAAAATAACCAAAGTGATTATGATAGCGGTTAAATAAAAGACAAATTCTATATTCGCCTATTTTTTCGATTTATGTGAAATTATAAATCTCCAATCCTTTCATTTTAATTTGTTTTTTGCTGTGTTTCTGTTGAACTGTCTCCAATAATTATTTGTGTTATTACAGGAAAAGAATAATATGAAGGGATTTTATATTAGTAGAGATAAATGAAAGTATGAAAAGGTAGACAGTTCTTCAGGCAGCACTTTTTCGTGCTTTTCTTACAAATAAAACAAAAATAAATTGACCTACTGAAGAATTTGAAAGAATTTATTTTAATTTAGAAATTCCCTTTTTTATTCATTTTAATTCCTATTCTCTATTTTAGGTTGTATTTCAACTGACTCCTCCTAGTATTTCCGCCTGGGGATGGTTTTCTCCTTTTTATTGGATTGTTTTTAGATAGTTTATGTCGACCCTGTCGACCCTTGTCTTTCAAATGGAATTTTGGTCCAAAATTGCTTATTAGGTAGTAAATTTTTGATTATTATGACATTGTGTTGGGTTTAGGGAATTAATCTCTCAAAATAAGGAGAGATCTTTTCTTCACTATGGGGGCCAATTTTATGAAACTATTAAAAATGATATTCAAAAAGCATTTGAACGAATTTCAATGAAATGTCAATCAAATGAAGTTCCGATATCAGAATTGGTTGATGCAATGATTGTAAATATTAATTGGTAATAGTGCAGTTTAGACTGCCTTATGTTAAGGTATTATCTAAATTCCTAACCCTTTTAATTTAAGCGAATTAATAAAATCAAAAAGTGACATAGACTCGAAATATGATTTTCGATATTTTGTTATCTTTCGAAATATCTTAGAACCATAATTTGGCTTTAGAAAGTGATATAAATTTTGATTGGATATTAAGAAATCAATGAAAATTTTAGAAAAATAGAGATAAAAATAATTAGTATTTTAATTTAATATTAATATTTTAATATTAATTTTTTCATTCTAAAAATCTTTTTAATAATTATTATTAAATTATATTTACCTATATATTTAAAAAAGATTTATATTTTAAATAATTTGGGTCAAGAAGGTTTTATAAAAGAATTATAATAATTTTGTAAATATATATGATCTATTTTTAAATAAATTCTTTTATTAATTTATATTTACACGGATCTTTAATTTATTTATTTTTAATTTTATAATTTTTTATATTGCCGAAGAAAATAATAATTTTTATTTTTACGAGGTGAATTCTGGTTTTCTGTCATTTATTCATAATTATTATAAAAATATTTTTTATTTAAAATAAAAATGTCTAATTTTATATTTAATTTAATATTTATAAATTTATTTATTAAAATTGGAAAAACCGAAAATTTTAATAAAAATTTTGATGATGGTTGGCATTATTCAAAAAAGGATAAATTATTTTTAAATATACAAGAATTGGAATTAATAATTAATAAAGTTTTTTTTAAATTAATTTTTATTTTTTTTTAATTTAAATTTTAGATTCAAAAATTAATTAATCAAACAGAAGAAAATTTAATTTTATCTTCTTCATTTTATTCACCACTAGACCAATTAGGGAATGCACGTAAACTTTTGTCTGAACATTTATATTCATTTCCAGTAAATTTTTTTATAAAAAACAATTAATTATTTTTAAATAAAAAATAATAATATTTATTATTTTTAAAGAAAGCAAAACAAATATCAAAAAGTGCATATATTTCAATAGAATTAACAAAAATATTAAAAGAAAATAATAAATTTTTAAATTTAAATAATCAAAAAATAATTAATAATATTATACAAAAATATTGTTATTATAATAATAAAGAAGAAGAAGAAAAAGAAAATTGTGAAATGTCTAGTCCATATAGAAAAATTGATGGAAGTTGTAATAATTCACAAAATAAATTAATTGGTTCTACTGTAAATAAATAAATAAATATTTAAATAAATTTAATTATTTAGTTTTCTCCTTTTCAACGTTTATTAGAAGCTGATTATTCTGATGGTTTTTATTTAATTATTTATTTATTTAATTTTAATTTAAAGGTATTTCTGAACCTCGTAAATCATTTTCTTCTTCATTTTCATTACCAAATGTTCGTTTATTATCTAATTTACTTTTTCGTGAACCTAAAATAATTAAATTAAAATCACAACCACCAACAACAGCTAATTCATTAATTGCACATTTTGGTGCTTTAATATATACAGATTTAGTACATATTGGAAGTACACAATTAATTAATGAAAATGGAGGTAAAATTAGAAATAATAAAATATTTTCTCTTTATTAGAATAAAAAATATTAAATAAATAATCCCTTAAAATATATGTTAATATCAAAGGAAATATTTTAAATTAAAATTATATTATATCAATTAAATATGTAATTCTCTATAGGAGAACGTTGATGGGGGGATTTTATTATTAAAAAGAATATTTTTAAATAAAATATTTATTTTAAAAAGAAAATCATCCAATACCTTGTTGTGCATTAGAAAATGGTTTAATTAATTCACAACAACATTTATTTCATCCAGAATGTTATTCAATTAATATAAATATTGATGATCCAAAATATAGAGGATTTGTAATATTTAAATAAAATATTTAATTTAATTTAAATTTAAATAAAAGATAAATTGTTTTGATTATTCAAGAACTTTACCTTCACCAAAAACTAAAAATTGTTCATTAGGAAAAAGAGAACAAATGAATCAGGTATTTTTTTTTAAATATATATATTTTTAAACATTTTATTTAAAAAAGGCTACAAGTTTTTTGGATGCTTCTTTTTTATATGGAAGTTTAGAAGAACAAATAAATTCTTTACGTTCTTTTAAAAATGGTAATAATTAATTTTATCAAAAAATAAATAAATTAATTAAATAAATAAATATTTTCTTTCTTTGATTTATTACCCTTTCACATTTTTTTAAAAATTTAATTTCTTTTAAAAAAACTTTTATTTTATTTATTTTAAAGGTAAATTACTTTCAAGTAGAGAAAATGGCCAAAATTCATTTTTATCAAAAGAATTACCTCCAACTTTAGAAATGTTAAAAAATGAAAGAAAAAATCAAAAATTAATTTGGAATAATTATTTTTGTTCAAATGGAAATTTGGGTATTTGTTTTGGTGGTGGAAATGGTTAGAAAATTAATTAAATTAAATTAATTATTTTTTTAGTTCAAATAAATTTTTTGCCTTCATTGACAGCTTTAAATACAATGTAATTAATTTAAAATTTAAAAATAATCTTCTTTTTTTTTTTAAAGTTTTCTTAGACAACATAATTTAATTGCTACAAATTTATTTGTAAATATTTATTAAAAAATATTTATTTAAAAATTATTTTTAAAAAAGAAAATAAATAAAGATTGGACAGATGAACAATTATTTCAAGAAAGTAAAAGAATTATAATATCACAATTACAAATAATAACATTTAATGAATGGTTACCTTTAATTATTGGAAAAGAAAATTTAATTAAATTTAAATTAGAAATTAATAAAAAAAAAGAAGAAGAAGAAAATAATAATTATTTTTTAAATGAAAATCCAACAACAGTTAAATAATTAATTAATTAAAAATAAATAAATATTTTTTTAAATTTATAGTTAAATGAATATGCAACAACTGTTGGATTGGTAATAAAAAATAAAAATATTTATTAAATTAATATAATATTTTAATTTCTTGGGACAGAACCAAAGCCAACATTAAATTTTAATTAATTACCCAAAATATTTAAAAATTAAATAATATTTTTTTAATTTAAATTATTTTAAAAAAAAAAGTTTTTCTTTACAATGTTTGAATCAAAATTAGCACATTTAGAACCAAACGATATTAAATTAATGGAAAGACCATTAAATGAATGGATGTATGAAGTATTTAAATTAGTTAAAATTTAAATAAATATTTAATTAATTTATTAGCCAAATTATTTAATGTTTAGTCAAAGAATTGATGGAATTTTAAGATTTTTATTAAATCGTCCAACATTTCCTTCTGGTCTTTATATGACATCAGAATTAAGAGATAAATTTCTTAAAGGATTAGATTTAGCAGCAATTATTTTACAAATGGGCAGAGATCATGGAATTGCTGGATATAATTTATGGAGAGAATATTGTGGATTAAATAAAATAAATGAATGGAAAGATTTAGAAGAAATTATTTTAGAACCTAAAAGAATTTTGCCAATAATTTCTAAACATTTTAGAAAACCTCAAGATGTTGATTTATTTATTTTAGGTTATTTTAAAAATTAAATATATAAATATTTAATTATTTAGGTTTAGCAGAAAAACCTTCAAAAGGATCACTTTTAGGCCCAACATTTGGTTGTTTACTAACTAAACAATTTCAAAAAGTTTTTTCAAAAAAATATTTAAATTTAATATTCTTTTAATTAAAAGACAAAAAATGGGGACAGACTTTTTGTTGATAATTTAGGCCAACCTTGGTCTTTTAATGAACAACAATTTAATGAAATTAAAAAAACTTCTTTAGCTCAATTAATTTGTTCTAATACAGAAATAGAAAAAATACAACCAAAAGTTTTTGAAATACCTGATGATTTTGAGTTTGTTTTTTTTAAATATTTATAAATTAATTTTATTTTTCTCAAAAAAGTAATTATCCAATATTTTGTAATTCAACAATAATTTCTGGTCCAAATTGGAATTTATGGAAAGATGAAGAAATATTAATTGAAATACCTTTTAATTTAAATATTATTAAAAAAGCTATTGAATTGGGTGTTGAAAGATCTATGGAAAAACGTAAAAGAGAATCAAGAAATATTGCTTTTTATAGTTAATTTTAAATTTTTATTTGTAAAAATTCTTTTTAATTTTTTTCAGACAAAAATAAAATAAAAAATAATGATTCTCTTTTTGCATATTCACAAATGGTTTATTTTAAAAAAATAAAAATAATTAATTTATTTAAAGATGAGACCAAAAAGAGAAGCAATTTCTATGGGTAGAAAAGGTCATGTTTTGTTAGAAGCAACAAAAATGTTATTAAAAGGGTTGGTGAAAAATAAAATAAAAAGAATTGGAATATAAAAGAATTAATGGAGAAAAATAAAAAAATATAAAATTAATTAAATTCTAAAAGATTTTCTATCCTTTAAATTATTCGTTACCTCTAACTAATTAATAAAATATTATTTTTAAATATTTAAAATATAGAGATCCTCAATTGGGAGAATCATTATTTATAAGAGAAATGGATTCAGAAGAATTACAAAAACTTTTACCAAAATTAGATATTAATTCGTAAATTTAAAGATTATTAATTAAAAAAATATTTATTTAATTTAAAAAGTATGTTATCAAGTATAGAACCATTTATTAATTCAATAGAACATAAAGGTATTTTATCTGAATGTTTACCTAGAGATTTACCTTGTGATAATACAAATCCATATAGGTAATTAATTAATTAAAATATTTAATTAAATTTAAATAAAATAAAAGAACATTTTCTGGTTGGTGTAATAATCTTCGATTTCCTCATTATGGGGCTTCTTTTAATACTTTAAAACATTTAATGCCACCAGTTTATGAAGATAAAATTGATATACCTAGATCTTTATCAATTAGTGGAAGACCTTTACCTTCTGCCAGATCTATATCTAATGCTTTACATTTTGATAGAAATTTTGAACATAAAAAGTTTACACATATGGTAAATATTTTAAAAATATTTAAATGATTGAAAACATTGAGGGAAAAAGAAATTCCTATTTTTGATTATATAATCTCAAAGAAATACGATTATAATATCGTTTTAAATAACATTTTATAAAAAATTATTTAATTAAAATTATTTATCTAAAATAATATAAAAATCTATAAAATAAAAAGGTAATGCAATTTGGACAAATTTTGGATCATGAATTAACACATTCACCTGTAGAGAGAGGCCCAAATGATGAAATATTAAATTGTACTCGTTGTGATTCTCCAAAAACACTTTCAGAGCATTGTATGCCTTTAAGTATTCCTGATAATGATCCTTTCTTTCCAAAGTAATTTTTTGAGAAAAATTTTTGTTTAAAAAAATATTTTAAAAAAAGAATTGATGAAAATGGAGAACCTCGTTGTTTACCTTTTGCACGTTCTTTACTTGGGCAATTAGTAAAATAAATATTTTGAAAATATTTATTTAAAATATTTTTTTAAAGACTTTAGGATATAGAAATCAATTAAATCAATTAACTTCATTTATTGATGCTTCTGTTATTTATGGTTCTACACATTGTGAAGCACCTCTTTTAAGAACTTTTGAAGGAGGGCGTTTAAATTCAACAAATTTGGGAAATTTTAATTCGTAATTTAATTTTATTTATTTAAAAATTCATTTTTGGATTCCTTTCATTTAAAAAATATTTTTAATTGATTTTTTAAAATTAAAGTGAAGCACTCCCACAAGGTGATCAAGAGCAGGATTGTCGAGTAATTTATTTAAAAATAATTTTTAATTTAATTATTTTTTTAGGGAAAGGTATTTTTAATTTAAATTAAAAATATATTTTCTCTAAAAAAGCCTTTATTTCCTTGTTTTATTGCTGGTGATGAAAGAAATTCACATCAACCAGGACTAACAACTTTACATATTATATTTTTAAGAGAACATAATCGTATTGCAAGACAATTACAAGTAAAAAATATTTTTAAGAATATTAATTAAAATATCAAATTATTTGTCTAAATAAATAAATTATTTAATAAATAAATAAAAGAAGGTAGAGAGAGAATAAATACAGTATAATTTTTTAAGGAAATAAATCCAAATTGGAATGATGAAAAAATATATCAAGAAACACGTAAAATTATTGGTGCAATATTTCAACATATTGTTTATAGGTTTATTTAAATTAATAAATATTTTTTTTAAATTTTTAATAAAGAGAATATTTACCAAAACTTATTGGTCAAAAAGAGGTTTATAAAATAAATAAAAGTTTTTATTTAAAAATAAAAAGGTAAATAAATATGATTTATTACCAAAGAGTTCTGGTTATTATAATAATTATGATTCAAATTGTGATGCTTCTATTTCACATCCATTTGCAACAGCGGTTAATAAAACTTATTTTAATTAAAAAAATATTTTTAGGCTTTTCGTTTTGGACATACATTAATTAGAAGATATTTCCCTCGTTTAGATTCTCGTTATAAAAATTATTCTTTACCAATTGATTTAATTGAAAATTTTAATAATATGGAAGAAATATATAATGAAAATAATGGTTTATTTAAATTAAATTAAAAAAAATATTAAAAAAAATAAGGAGGTTTTGAAAGTATTTTACTTGGCCTTATTGGAACAAAAGCAATGGATTTTGATAGACATATAACTGATGCAGTTAGAAATCATTTATTTGGAATTAGGGGATTACCTTTATCTGGATTTGATTTAATTGCTTTAAATATACTTAGAGCTAGAGATCATGGTGTTCAAACATATAATTCTTTTAGGTTATTTAAATATCTTTTAAAATAAATTAAAATAATTTATTTATTTAAAGAGAATTTTGTGGTTTGAAAAAAGCACAAAATTGGGCAGATTTAAATAATGAAATGGATCAAACAACAATTGAAGCTCTTCAAAGTGTTTATGAAAGTTTTGAAGATATTGATTTATTTCCTGGTTTAATTTCTGAAAGGCCAATGCTTGGGGCTTTAGTAAAATATTTTTTTTGAAAAGTTTTTTTTTAAATTTAATCTAGATGCCACCAACAATGGCTTGTATTATTGCAGAACAATTTCAAAGATTAAAACGTTGTGATCGTTTTTATTATGAAAATGATATTTCAGAAGTTCGTTTTAATTTAGGTAAGTCTTTTTTATATTAATTAATACAAAATAAATTTTAGATCAATTAACAGAAATAAGAAAAATTCGATTAGGAAGTATTTTTTGTCAGGTAATTTAAATTAATTTTAATTAATTTAAATATTTTAGAATGTTCCTT
>ABLG01001763.1:0-31412 GCA_000172435.1 Meloidogyne hapla
CGAGTTTAACATCTCCATGGATTCCATCTAAATTTTTGTTGTAATTTTTAAACTTATTATAAATAAATAAAGCGTGCGGCAAATTGGGCGCCACTTTTGTTTTTCTATCAATTTTTGTAAAATTAATGAAATTTAATAGTCTTTTTTGTCGCTTTCAACAAATCCTATTTATACTTATTGGGGTTGGACACACAAGTTTAACCGAAACAAAAATCGCGGGTACAGGTTAATAACAGGTTGTGTGAAACCCTAATATTTATTTAAAAACAAGTTTTTCTTACGTTGATGAAATTGTTTGAGTGGTAGTGCGGCTCCTCCTATTATTTTGATAAGATTATCCTCATAAGTACTTGTTTCGAGTATTTCCTATTTAGATAAAAATTTAGATAATATACATATACAAATAACTCTGATGCAGTTATTTTTTATGGCCAGAGCCTTATTTTTAGTAATGCTTTAGGCTTAAACTAGGATTGAGCGGTATCGGTCGGTAAAATCCCGACTTTCTGAATCCCGATACCGATTTTTCAGATACCGATTTTGGGTCTGGATACCGATACCGCTCAACCCTAGCTAAAACTTTTAGTAAAGCTTTAGGCTTAAATGTACAAATACTGTGTTATTTTCTTGATATCATGTTAAACAGACTTTTAATGTTGTATTTTATGTCTGAAATTGCATATTTTAGATTTCACATCTTAAATGCTTAATTTTACCTTATGATTAAAATGATACATTGAATAGTATTCCGAGAATATTGTTTTTATGAATACACCTAGATAAAGACCCTAAAAAACAGATGATACCTCCTCAGAACTTCCTTTTATTTGTTGAGCAAGGTAATCAAACAAGTCATGTCCTTCAAGTTCTAAAACTATGTACATAGTATCTAATTCATTATCTTCTTGTTTTATCTCACTACATTATTTAAAATTTTTACTAAATTAATTTTGATTGAAAATAGATTATCAAGTTATAAGTAGAGACTTTTGGAAAAAACCGAGACCGAGATTGACCGAGACTGATAAAGCCGAGATCGAGACCAACATTTTGGCCAGAGACCGAAACCGAGATTCCGAGACTACCGAGACTTTTTTAAATTTTGTAAAATTCGAAATAAATCTCAAAATTTTGCAATATAACTTACAATATGGCATCAACCATAACCTAGAAGTATTTTTATCTCCTTTATTAAGGCCCTGAGGGGAAAATGTGTATATTATTGCGCCGAAGGCGCAATAATTCCGATTTCAGCGCCGCAAACAAAATTTTTTTTAATTTTCTTGCCTTAGAAGGTGAAATTTTTGAATTTTTTCACATTTTAAGAAAAAAAAACGATCTGAACAAGTTAGAGAATTGGGATGTGAAAAACATATTTCAACAATTTTTTGGACTCTGGATCCAATGTTTAAAATCTCGTTCGACATATTTTTTCTAATTCTCGTTCGAAATGAAAGAATTTTTAATCTCAGTCTATTATAGAGCTAATTTATTACAAAAATTAACTGAAAAATTTGCTATCGCTCATTTTCCAATCTCGGTAAATTCAGTCTCGGTCTCGCCGAGACTAAGGGCCTAGAGTCTCGTCTCGGGTTTCGAGACCGAGACTGACTAAAACCGAGACCGAGATTGGAAAATGAGCGATAGTCTCGTCTCGGCGAGCAGGAAGTCCATTTTAGGGCAACTGTTCTAATATTAAGGTACTATGGCAACCCTGCCCCGCTGGCATCAAATGTCGTCCGATATAAGATGTGACATTATATCCGTTATATCCAAATACTAAGTGTGTTAATATAAACATACTGTTTAAGCATTTTGACAATATGATTGCTTTCCTTAACTTTATCAAAATATTGCAAAACATAAAGTTCTTGATTTGCATCGTCGATATATTCTGCACGCATTACTGTTATTTTTAATGCAACACACATTTGATCATTAGGCGAATATGCATGATATACCTTAAAATTTTCAATTTTCCAAAGGATATTAGTTCGATTTATTCAAATCGAAAATTTCTCTCAACATGGTTGGCTATTCTTTGTTTCGACAGATTCGGTTTATAACAGTACATTTCATGAAGTGCAATCATAATTCGGTATATTTATAACTAAACGGAAGATGGAAGAACAATGGATAAAATAAAAAACGTAACGCGAACGCGGAAGAAACAAAAAATTGGAATTCCGCGGAAGACGAAAGAAATAAACACAGAAAATAAACTATACTTACCGTATTCTCTCTAATATTTTTCAAAGCTTACTATATTAGGGATGGGTATCTATTAGAGAGAATACGGTAATTCTAAACTAACATTTTTCCTAGTTGTAGTGATCGTGATGTGTTTAGTTTAGTGTAAAAAATGACATAAGAAATTTGAAAAATTATTTTGGCGGAAGCGAGCCAAAAAATGTAATACATGCGGAAGATGGAAGATATTCGAAAAACGAATTTCGCTCCACTCTATACTTTATTCTCGAGAAAACAAGAATATTTTGCTGAGACTAATTTTAAGCTTGATAACTTGTTCTGTAGCCAGAAGTAATGACAAAAGTATAAATATAAAAACTCACTTTGGAATAAGTATGTTGCAGGTCCCCAAAATTTGTTCCTTTATATTTCAATTCCATTCCATCAACAACAATGTCAATTTTTAAATCAGCGATTGAATATTTATGCACATTTACATTTATCTCGACGACTATGCGAAGATGATGCTTCTTAAAATTTGTTAATTTTTAATGTGATATAAAATTGTTTTTTTTATTTCGTTCACCCCCCCCCCCTCCCTTTTTTTTCAACTTTCATTTATTCATGGGGTTTAGTGGTTGCTTTTGTCATTGCTTGGGTTCCTGACTTACATCAATGCTTCCAGACCATTTGGTCTGGGATCATCTTTTAGCAGTATATTCTTTTTTCTCAGATGTCCCAGATCAAAAGTTATGGAATCATGGATGTAGACCCCAAACAAAAGTTAACCCATGAATAAATGGGTTAATAGTAAAACCCATGAATAAATGAAAGTTAAAAATGTGTGGGGCGAACGATAGTACACCTTTTTACCTGAAATTTCCTTATGAGCAGCTGCCTTTGCTTCTTAAAATAATTAACTTTTAATTTTAAAAATTAAAACATGCCTTGCAGTAAATATAGCAAAGCCAAACTTAACGGAGGAATCAGTAATAATGGAAAAATTTTCATTGAAAAATTTCAATTTAAATTTGTTAGCGTGTAAAAATAAATAAGCTACTTTAATAATAGCCTCACAAAACTTGTGAAAAACTTTGCCTAAAATTTTCAAATTTTATAGAAAGATGAGAAAAAGGATAGGAATAATATGGAATGAATAATTTTCCAACTACATTCCAGCTAATTTTTCCAAAACACTTTTCCAGGACTTTTCCAAAACACTAAAATGCGGTGTGGCTCCAATAAAATGTGGAACATATGTGAAAAATACCTAAAAATGCGGTAAAATGTATTAATAAGCATCGTTAAATCGTTGCGCCGAAGGCGCCGAAAAATCACACTTTTAGCGCTGAAGCGAAAACTTTGAAGTTTAAGAGCTCCGAAAGCGCTGAAAATCCACCATTTCTGTGCGCATAAATGCGGTAAAAGGCCACCCTAAAATAAATATAAAATATTTAAATAGCTATAGCCAGAGATTATATATTATATATATATAGCGATAGCTATATAAATGTGACAGAAAAAAGGAATTTTTAAAGCATCTATATTTTCTTAAAGCCAGAGATAAAAATGCCAACAGCATTAAACAATAGCATCCCCGACAATTTTTAATTTTTTTCAATGTTAATGTAGAGAAGTGACAGAAAAAACGAATAAAATAAATGTTCTGTTTATTTGACAATTAATAAAATTAAATTTTAACCTTTGAATGTTTGTTAATAATGAAAAAATAAAATTTGTTTGCCCTTTTAAAAATTTAAAAATACAATAAATTTTTAAAATTAATTAAATATAAATAAATAATAAAAATTTTGTGGTTAGGAGAAATTATAAAAACTAATGAAAATTCGTCCTTTTTTAAAATAAATTCCTCGAAATTATATCTTTTTGTTTTCAAATCCAAAATTAAGATTAGTTCTAAATAATACCGTTATAGTATTTTTAAATACCCTCACCAAAATAATCTCTATTAATTACCCTCCCCTATTAATTATCCACTCAAGTCACTATTCGTGTCTACCTTATCTGGAGAGCCAAATCCAAATATATGTACAAAAATTGAGGCCCAGCTTGCAATCTACAAAGATGCTGAGCGGTTACAAATTAATGGGGATTTATTTGAATGGTGGCGTTTAAATGGTAATTATAGAAAAACTAAAAATATGTAAAATTTGTGAAATTAAGGTCAAAGATTCCCTGACTTAAATAAATTAGCACAAATGCTACACTCAATTCCATCTACATCGGTATCTAGTGAGCGTCTCTTTAGTAAATGTTGTGTCCATTAATATAAGATAAAATTAAAACTCTCACAATTTGAGGAAAATTTATATATTTATTTTTAACAAGTTTATTTAATACAAATAAATATTTTAATTTAAGAATAGTTCAGAAGAAGTTAGAAATGGGGAGTTTGGGTTTGATTATATAGTAGAAGAATATAGGGCGGAAAAGTTAAGAAGCAAAATGTTAGGTATGTACTAGAGAAGGGCTTTGTATAAAAGCCCTTAGTCAAGTTTAGTATAAAAGCCAGTGTCAGCGTCAGTCTATTTGGATCATACTAGCCCGGCTAGTCCCTGATCTCCTTCGTCTGTTCCTTCCCCATCTCCACCATCACTCTATTGTATTTGCTTTGTGGATAAACCTTTTGTGCGAGTGTTCGTCTACGTTCAAGTGTGGTCTCAACAAAGTGGCGCGGTCGTGAACACAGTGCGAGCAGCAGTCGACAACTAGCACAACAACAGCAGCAGAAAGGCACGACAACAAGTGCAGTGTTGGAAGTGAGTGATGGCTGGATTTGTGAGGCTTGGACAGAAGTCATAATTTAGTGATCGGCAGGGAGCGAATTTTAGTGTAGTGCGCAGTGGACCTGAGATTTAGTAGTGACCAAAAAAAGGACTCAGTGAAGAGTGGCAGTGGTCGGAAGTTAGAGGTTGAAAGAAACCTAGTGGTCCTGAGAGTGCGCGATTATTCGCCGATCAAGTCGGACAGTTGAGGTCCAGTGATTAGTAGAGAAAAGAAGTTAGTAGTACTGGCATTTGGCAAGAGGTAAGACCAAGTGTAAGCCCAGAGAGAAGAAATGGCATTCGGCAGTGGAGTAAGACCGAGTATAAGCCCATTTGTTTTAGTCGAGTTGAGAAAATGAGTTCTGGCATTCGGCAGTGGTGTAAGACCGATGTGTAAGACCAGAAAGAGAAATTGTTGAGAAGTGTTTTGGCCAGAGAGCCAGTGAAAAGAAATTTTGAGTTGAGTGCGCTGTGGAGTTTTGGAGATATTATTAGTGAAAGTAGTAGTCCAGCGCAGAGTTAGTGGAGTCATCTCAGACTTAGTGTAACTAAGTTTAGTTAAGTGATGGATCGTACCCGAGTCTGTGACAAAGGGCAGGATATATTGACATCCTTTGAGTGGTTAATTAGTAGATTAGTATCGAAATTTAGTGAAACCACGAGCCAACTAGTCCAGTACACGGAGAAACTACACTTAACTGCTCACTAGCAGAATTGTTAGTGAAGTGAGTTTGACATCCAATGGAGGATTTTAGTGAGAAGTTGAAAAGAATGAAATTGCATGAGTTGAAAGTTTGGGCACAAAGATGAGAAAATGAGAGTTGAATGTAGTGCCAAATGCAATTTAGTGAAGTCACAAGTGAAAGTGTAAGTGACGTTTCTGGACAAGCAGTGCCAAGGACCATCAAAAGTGACGACAACGCAAGGACAGTTACCAGCAATATCGGCGACATTTCAAGATCGTGCGTTCAGATCGTGCGTTTGCCTTGTCCGGATCGCTTGCCATGTTGAGCCTGCTGCCAGAAGAAGGAATATGTTAAAAAGAATAATAGATGAATAAAAAGAATAATATTATTGTGTGTAAATATTTTTTTGTATTGTTTGTATTGTACTTTTAGTTTGTTGTATTCCTATTGCCCCATTGTCATCCCACATTTCTATGTATTTTATTTTGTTTGTTGGACGATATTGTTAGTGAGTGTATTAGAGACGCTGAGGCTTTTGAGACACTTCCTATTGAATTGATAGCCTTTGAGGTTATAGTGGCACATTGGATTTGAGTTATTGTTAACCATTGTGCTTAGAGTGCCATTTTGAAAGAGTGAAGATCCACCTTTTTCAAGGGGGGAGGTGTTAGGTATGTGTTAGAGAAGGGCTTTGTATAAAAGCCCTTAGTCAAGTTTAGTATAAAAGCCAGTGTCAGCGTCAGTCTATTGGGATCATACTAGCCCGGCTAGTCCCTGATCTCCTTCGTCTGTTCCTTCCCCATCTCCACCATCACTCTATTGTATTTGCTTTGTGGATAAACCTTTTGTGCGAGTGTTCGTCTACATTCAAGTGTGGTCTCAACACAAAACAAATATATAAAATTAGGTAAGTTGATAAAGATGATTTTTAATTGATAAATTATAAATATATTTGAATATATTTATAAAAGGGCAAGCGGTTAGAAAAAGGGATTTTTGAATGATAAAAGGGAAGCAGTCAAACATATACAGTTTTGATTGTAAAATGATTGGAAAGGGCAAAGGAAATTTGAATATGATAAAGCAGGGAAAGGTTGTAAAAATAAAAGATAAAATATAATTGGAAATTGCTGGGGAAAATAAGTTTTTAAATTTTAAATATTGAACTGCATACACTACAGTAAAGCTAGCATGATATATTCTAACAGTCTTCGAAATAGGTACTCTTTATTTAATTTAAATGCAATAATTTTTACAGATTGACAGGTAAACAACAAAAAAATTACAGCAAATTTTGATTGTTAAGGCGAATATGGATCGCTTAATTTTGGGACACGTTTCTGAAGAGGGTCCTGAAGACATTGAAGAAAATAATGATTAAATTAAAACAAAAATACAAAAACTTATAAAATATTGAATAAATTGAAAGATTAAAATTTTTGTAAAAACCCCGAATCCCCGAAACCCCGACACCGAACCCCGATGAAAAAGTCACCCCCGACCCGACCCCCTCCCCGAAACAATTTGAAAACCCCGATCCCCGACATACCCGCCCCCGAAGGTCGGGGTTTCTACCCTAGTTGAAACAATAATTACACAGGTTTTTTCTTTTCTAGAGTAAGAATGTGAGTATTCATGATTTCGAAAAACGTAACATTTTGAACATATTAATTGTGTCTAAATATTTAAACAATAATCAAGAATAAATGATTTATCAATATAAGATTTTTTATAAAAAGATCTAAACTACTAATGTTAAAGGATAAATAAAATATAGAAAGTTAATGTTGCTAAGGGAATATTTGAATTTCTAACATGAATTTTATAAAACTAAAGTTTTTTATTTGGATAGAGTTAAGCGGTATCCCTATGAAGAGAATAATGATGTTGATCCCATTTCTGAATTGGTATTGATTTCGGAATCGGTAACTTTAGATCAACTCAGAATAGAAATTTTGGTTGATTTAACTAAGCCAATGAAGAATATAAAAATGTAAGGACGATTTCTGCCCCTCCGAGTTAATACTCCATGTTGGCGTTTTTAGCTCTATAAAAATACCGCTTATAGGGAATATTACAGGTATAAATATTTTTACATGTAGGTATAACAAATTCGTAAAACTCAATTAATAAAAATGATTTTAAAAATTCCCTGTTTGAATTATCCCTAATTTAGTCTTAAAATGGTTAGCTTGTTTCTTTCAATAAAGAAAATACCCCTTCCTTCCTCTTTTGTTCAAATGCGTAGTGACATTTGAGAAAATCATCCGAAGCTTTTTAATCTGTTCATCAAGTTCTTGTTCATCTTCAACTTGTTCATCAAGTTCAACAATCTTCATTATTGAAGCCTAAATTAATTAATATTTATTTTAAAAATTAATAAAAATGTTTTCGACCTGTGGTACATTTGTATATCTTCCAGTAATCATTTGTTCTAATGAACAAATCACCATTCCGTGAGAGACAATGACTATATGTTCTGAATGTTTTTAATTTAGTTTTACGGAAATTTTAAAATGCCTCTTATACCTGCATTTTCTTCTCCCGGTGACAACCATTTACTTATTTTTTCCGCTTTTTTGAGTTTCCCGTTCTTTTCTTTTTTTACTTGATTTTTCAAAAGCTGAGCAAACACTTGATTTAAACGAGGAATACAAGAAATATCCCATTTCCTATTTTCTTCCTAGAAAACAAAATATATTTCATATAAATGTATGTATCTTTTTTATTTAATTATAAACTCTTATACGTCCAATCACAATAATATAGCATAATTCATTAAAAGCTAATTTCCTACTTGGGCCCATGACTGTTGTTTCTTTGGACTGCATCTAGAGCCGTCCTAGATCTTGGTCTTGAGATTTGACTCAATCTTTTTTGGGTTTTTAACGTTCTCTTGGTCTTGGGGTATAGTCTTGGTCTCGACTATTTTGTTATTTACAGAAACTATCATAAATAAACTATCATAAAATTTTTCCCTGCGATCAAAAAAATGCATTTTCCTCCATTACTGTTAGGTATGTGTTAGAGAAGGGCTTTGTATAAAAGCCCTTAGTCAAGTTTAGTATAAAAGCCAGTGCAGCGTCAGTCCAGGGGATCATACTAGCCCAGCTAGTCCCTGATCTCCTTCGTCTGTTCCTTCCCCATCTCCACCATCATTGTTATTGTTATTATCTTTGTGATAAAGTGTTATGCTTGCACGTCGACTTTTTGGGACACAACAATTACTATTGGACTTATAAACTGTACATGAAGTAACAACCATTTTCTCTCTATTAATCTCATTAATTTATAAATTACCCCTTTAAAACCTTCTGCCTTTTTTCTTTCAAAAATAGGCTCATATTCACAATTTAATCCATTATGATGTTTTTCCAATTCTTCACATTCCTCAAAACCAGTCGGATTATCACCACATCGTGACAATTTTTCGATAAATCCAGGCTCTAATTTAATTTTTAAATCATTATCTTTAATTTCTTTTTCAATTGTTTTAAATAAAATTTTGTTTTTTTCTTTTTTTATTGAGCCTTCCTCAATTTTGATATATCCCAATAAATATAAAGCTGTCTCAATTGTTCGTTCATATGGACAGGATCCAGGATCCAGCTGGATTTTCCCGGATCCGGAGTCCGGGTTTTTCGATTTCGATTTTTACTGCCGGTTCCGGTCCGTCTCTAGTACAAAATCTGGAATCCGAATCCGGAAAAATCGATTTTACCGGGCAATAATATTTAATATTTCCAAACAAGGGAAAACAAATTTTAAGCAAGACAGGTTAATTATTTTTAGGATGTGGAATTAACCGAGAAAATACATTATTTTTATTTTATTATTCTGATAAAATCATCTGGAATCCGAATTCATATTATAAAAATAAATTGGCCGAATCCTCCAGGAAGATAGCAAAAGATTGATGGGACTTGACCCAGAGAGCTCTCTGATGCGACTCTTATTTTAAGCATCAACTGTAGATAAGCTAGGCTATAATAAACACCACCGGCCCTACAATAAGGATAGGCTAGGATTTTTGATTCTACAAAAAATAAGGAATTCAATATCATTGTGATTTTAATTTAAAAAAATTTAAATTAATTTTATAACTAACTTACACATTATTTAATCTGGATGCTTTCAGCTTCCCTTCATTACTCAAAGGACTATTGTCTAACTTAAATATCCGCCCATTATGTCTAAAACATTCATCTTCATCTTCTTCAGCTTTATTTTTTTCTTCCTCATCATTGTCTAATCTTTCCGAATGTCGAACAACCCAAATAACTCTTTTTACCTTTTTGAATTTGGGAATATCTTCGGGTTTATAAACTAATAAATTATTTTTATTTAAAAATATTTTTAAATAAATTACCAAAAGGTTTTTTGGTGATGACTTTAATCTTTTCCAGATATTTTGTCATTTTATTTAATGCTTTATAGAATGAATCAAAATGACTTTTATCTTTTGCAAAAAAGTATTTTCCAAAAGCAATATTTCCAAAAATTTCAATTTCCATTCGGTGGGAGATTGAAATTAAAGTACGGGTCAATAAATTGCTTTTCCTAATTTTAACTTCGCTCTGAATTTTTAAAATTGTTTTATTATATTTAATGGTTTCGATTCTAAACCCATTCCGTGAACTTGAGGGGAATTGGGGTTATGGAAATTTTAGAGTCGTGATCAGTGTTCTCCCGGTTCCAGGAAACTTTTCCGCGCCTTTGGATTTAAAAATTTCAAAATTTTGCCTGCGGCGCTGAAAATCTGAATTTGGAAAAATTTTATCATTTTTCGGATGGAACAGATCAGAACCGCTGTTCCGGATCCGTGACCGTTGAACCGTTCGATTTTTTGGACCGGGAGAACACTGAGCGTGATTTTTTGTCCAGAATTTATGGAAAGTCAGGAGAATTTTCTGATTTGTTGTACAAGTCATAAATTAACTAAAAATCCAAAAAGTTTTGTCTCTCTTCGCAAAAATCGGGAGACTTTAAATGGGAGCCTTAAAAGACACGTAGAAGTCCAGCTTTATATAAAAAATTTTTTATTTGCCTTAAATTTATCAATGAACATTTTTCCAAATTTAAGATAAGCTACTTTCAAAAACATTCCGACATGATTTGTTCTTCTACGCCAAAAATTAAAAGCCAGCTCAATTTCTTTTATATAAATTTCTTTTAATTTTTCAGGGAAATTTTTAAGATCATTTAACCATAAATTAAAATTTTCCAATTTTTCTTCAAAAAAACTAATTTTTAAATTTTGACATGAATTACTCGACACTTTTTCATTTTCTATTTCCTTCGATTTTTTACTTGCATTTTCATTATTTTTCTCGGTTTCATTACATTTTAGATAATTTTCAGTTTTTTCTTTTTTAATTTTTTCTTTAAGCCATGATTTAAATTTTAAACGATTTTCGTCCAAATAAATTTCTTTTAAACGTTCAGTTGAATTTTCTTCCCAAACTTTGAATTTCTTTTCATTTTCTTCATCAAATTTAGAAATATCAATTCTTTCACTAATTCCAATTTTGGCATATTTTATAATTTTGTTATCATATTCTTGTGTTAACTCATTTTTCATTTCATCAAGCCATTTATCTAAGCCAGAATCGGCAAAGCTTTTTTTAAGCAATTCTTTCAGTTTTTCCTAAATTATAAATTAAAATTCTCTGACTGCAATGTTTGTCTGTTTACTTAATAAAAAATTTAAATACAAAGGTTCGAAGTTTTAAGAATATTTTAAATTCTTATTTTGACTTTTTAGATGAATTTAA
This sequence comes from Meloidogyne hapla, assembly GCA_000172435.1. NCBI lineage: Eukaryota > Metazoa > Nematoda > Chromadorea > Rhabditida > Meloidogynidae > Meloidogyne > Meloidogyne hapla. Next base: position 11,437 of record ABLG01001763.1, read on the forward strand.
TGTTTTTTTGATTTTCCGTATTTTCTCGAATAAATATCATGGGTAATTATTTCAACCTCTAAGGAGTAGTTAACTACGAGGAGGTAATTTACAGAGAGAGGGTAATTGGTACGGTATTAAATTTTTTAATTATTCACATTCAGCAAGCCTAAGCTTGAGTCGGCAAAGCTCTTTTCAATCAAATATATGTATATGGAGAGAAATGGTATAGAGAATGTCAAAACATATTTCCTATAATTTACCTTAATTTTTTTACTTACAATTTTTATGCATCTTTTTTGTAATCACCAAAAACGTAATGAGGTTTTAAAACTTTTTCCATTTCAATTATGCCAGATTCTGAAATTAATTTTAAATTTCCAATATTTTAAAATTTGATTACTTGGAATTTTAATTTTTTGATAATCTGAATTAACATAACACTGTGCCATTTGTAAAATATCTTTTCCCGAAATGGACTCTCCTTTTATTGGAAAAACTTTAAAAATAAATAATATTAAATATATTTTTTTAATAATACCTATTTGAAGTTGAACAAATAAAAGAAGAAAAATCTTAGTAAAAATAAGAAATTGTTGGCTTAAAAGCCGCATCTCTGAAAATTTAAATTTTAAATTAAATAATTAAATTATATTTTCCTGAAGTATTTATTTAATAATTTTTTTATAAATTATAATTATTATATTAGAAAATACAAAAATTATAAAATATGCCTCTCTTAATTTTTAACAGATGCCTTTTTAATTAATTACCGTCTTTAAACAACGGACTTTTCGCCTTATATCAATTACCTTTAAATTTTTTAAAATTTATATACTCATAAAGGAATACTGAGAGAAATAGGAGGAAAATTCCGTAAAAAATTCCGCAGAAGAGCAGATCTATCTTTACAAGTGGCAATAAAAGTATTTAAAAATATTTTTTATAAAATGTAGGGAATTGTTATTTGACTTATTTTTAGCATCTATCTGTTCGTATTTATGGGCAAGAATTATTAAAAAATAATAACACCCACCTCCCCATTTACATCCACCCACCTCCCCTAATACCCACAGCCCATGATGCCAACTAGCTTTGCTTCTCTAACACTCTCTATTCTAAAATATTTGAATGAAGATCTCTAGAAATATTGAAGGGATTGGGGAATGTTGTATGTGTAAATTGGCCAAATTCAAAAGAATAGTCTCGAGTATCGAGTTCTCACTCAAAATCTAATTTAGGATGTCGAAAAAATTTTACATATAAACAAATATTAAAGAATTGAAGTAAGAAAAACTTCAAAAATAGACTAAATTATTACATATAATATACTGACGGATATCCGGAACCGGTATTCAGCCTGAAATTTTAGGTTATCCTGTCTTTTGCTGTTCCCGAAAATCCATAACCGACCTAAGAACACGTACATATAAATACTCTTATTTTATATAAAAGTCGAGAATCGAAACTCAAGTCGAGATTTAAAGAAAATTTAAAAAAATTTAAAACACAAAATATAATTCGAATGAATTGACATTTATTTTAAAAACTGAGGGCATTCACAAGATTTTTGATTATTATGAAATCGATTACGAATATTTAAATAATTAATTTATATATAAATTAATTTAAATAATTAATTTATATTTTAAAAGTTTAGAAATTTGTTATTAAAAGTAGTTTTTCTATTTTATTACTCTCAATTCTCCTAAATTATCAAACTAACAGAAAGTAAAAGAAATGTTTAAAAGACAAATAAGCTAGATAAGAATAGTGATAAACAAAGTTCTCACGTGTTCTCAAAAGTTGGGAACGTAAAGAACTGGTTCCGATTTACCTCGGAACCGGAACTGTCGAGAAATCACAAGAGAACGTTGACCTTGAGTTTATACCATTTGATTGGAAGTGTTGAAATAGGCTGGTCAAATTAATTTATTTAGATAATCTAATAATTATTTCTTTTATTCATTCAGACTGATTGATGCCAACCCTAATTTCTACAGAACCGCGGTTCCACCCGAAACCACAAGCCAATAACTTAGAATTTCTTAGCCCGAATGGTTTTAACAAAGAAAACCCTATCCATTTTTACGATTTTTTATGTAAAATATCCAAAAACTATTTTTATCATCTTAAATAGGGCTGTTCACGGTCCAAAACTGTGTCCAGCACCTTTAATAACCAGTCGTAAACAACCATAATTTCAATTTTAAAATGTTAATAATAAAAATTTTGAGTTTAAAAGATATAATAAATAAAATATAATGAAAATTCTCTTCTTTTTTACAAAAAATCTTTGGAAATAAACCTTCTGTTATTCAAATCCCCTATAATTTAAAAAATATAATAATAATTAAAAATTTATTCTAAATAATACCGTTATTTTCTCAAATCTAATTACCATCTCTTAATTAATTTCTACTCAAAAAATTTATAAATAAATATTTTCTCTAAAATAGATAATCTCTATTAATTTCCCTCCCTCGATTAATTATCCAATAAAGCCGGAGGTTGAAAAAATAATTACACAAGGATTTTTGGTATAATAGTATAAAAGCGCTAGCTTTTAGTCTTTCTTGGGTTTTAGTATAAATATAATTAACTATATTGTAGTCTACAATTGTATTTCTACATTGTGATAAAGCACATTTGTTAGTTAACATAATAGTTGTCAATACTTGACAAGTAATTATTCAAGAAAATACGGTATATTTAATTAATTAATTTTTAAACCCAAACCAATTTTTTTAATTCTAATTTAGTTGCATAAATTAATTTAATAGCTATTCCACTTTTGTCTTTCATAAATTTTGGTAATCTATATCCATCAATTACATTTTTACTAAAAATTTCAAATCTTTCTTCCATTTCTGATTTATTTAATTCTCCCAACTAAGTTGCATTCCAATAAGTCGAATCTCACAATAAGGAGTCATTAGCTGAAAATTATAATTTAATTTTATAAAAAATATAATATATTTAACTTTATTAATATATTATAGTTCACAAGCTTTTATCTCTTTCTATACCTTTTTGATTCATATTTATTTTTGGAAGCTAAGTAATTCGCTTTAGCTTATTATTTTAAGAATTATTTTAAATCCTTTATTAAATCCTCTTTTCCCCAAAAGTAAGCAAAATCTTATTTAAAAAAAACACAATTAATCTAGGCCATTGGCCTATTATATCTGTTAACTGCTTTTATATGATAATTTTCTTATTATATTACATGGAAAGTCCAACATAAGGCAAGCGGTTCATACAAACCATATTTTGTTTAGATAACGCCGATTTTACCTCAAACATTTGGCTAGAGTAAGTGATCGTTATTTTTAAAGGCTTGTGAACTAATAATTTTTATTTGAGTTTTATCAAAAAAATGTAGAAATCTACTATTTTCAAACTAACCCTAATAATTTTGCTGCCTCCCCTTGACAAAAATCTTCTTTAATTAATTTAGAAATATGACAATATTCAATTTGATTAAATTCATTTTTCTCCTCTATTGTCCAAATTAAATGTAATTTAAGTTTTGTTGATACATAACCACAAAAATGCTCATTTCCTATTTTTGTAGCACATACAGCCAAGATAAAGTGTTCATACTTAAATAATTAAATTAAATACTAAATAAACTCTATGAATTTTATTTTGGGGATCAGGGTCAATTTTTCTATTTCACACAGATTCTGTGTGCAGATTCTAAGTAAAGAACACGGAATTTCTGGTTGAATATCTCAAAGTTCTAATGGAAAATGCGAATCTTTGGACAATTTTTTTTATTATTTCCTGGGGCTTATTTCTTTTGTCCACAGATTCTGCTGTCGCATTTTCCCGTATAAATGTGAGATATTCAACCAGAAATTCTTTGTTACCTTTTCTGTAAATTTAATTCCTTTAATCCATCTTTCCCAAGCTCTCGCGATAGCTCCTTGCCTAAGACCAACAATATTAACATCTCTTAACATTTTATAACCATCAAATAAAGTCTCCATAATTATTTTATGTGTTGAATAATTAACATTAAAAGCTGCTGATTGTTCAGGATATATTGGTGTTATTATTGGCATTATTAATTTTGAATGATTAAAAAGTCTGTCTGAGGTTATTTTGTTTCTTAAATTTCCTAATAAATCATATTGTGGTTTTATATTGTTTTCACGAGCTATTAATTCTTTGTTTGTTGTCCAACTGTGTAAATCATTTATTTTTTCTGAATTTTGTAATCGTACAGGTGTTGGCCAATTCCTAAATTATTTATTTTTAATTCACTAGAATTTTTGAAATAAATTCTGAAAATATATTTGACATTTTTAGATACTTTAAGGTAGATCCAGCTTGATATCATTTAAAGGGTTTAAGATCTAAAAAGAGGAAGCAATTAGCTCAAAAGTCTCTAGAGCACCTGTACATGGTTAGAGAAACTCATAGCAATAACTTCCAGTCTACTTTTGCTAACTCTTACTAGATATTACTTAGGTTTAATTTAAATTATCTATAAAATATTATTTAATAAACTAATGAATGCTAAAAATTAATAAGTTTATATTGAGGATTTGTATTATGACTTGCCAGTCTTTTATATTTTTGGAGCCTAATGATTTATTAGGCAAATTTTCTTAATACATTATAAAATATAATAAAGAGGCCGAACCCATCCCAGGAAATAGCAAAGATTGGATGGGATTGAACCAGAGAGCTCTCCAATGCAGGGTTGTTATTCGGTCAACCATCCCACCACAGACTGGTGGCTTTCATTTTTGCTATTATCAACTAAGCTGGGAGGAAACTTTTCCGTTCTTACAATATTAATTCTCATTTCATAATTTTTATCATTAATTCTCTACATACTCGAAATAAAAATTAAATTAATCTACCATGTTAAATATGTCAGAAAGAATCTCTCAATTAATGCAATTGTGGATGCGTTCGGATAAAGAAGATAAACTTTTGCTACTAGTAATGTCAATGCTGCTCCATTAAAAAATCCATTTATATTCCCATATATTGAGTTATCTGGAAATTTCAAGAAATAATTTGAAAAATAATTTTTTACTCTTTTTATATAAGGTCACCCAATTTTTTCGTCATAACACGGTAAAAAAGATTTTTCTGAAATTTCGAATTTATATGATTTTTCTATTAGTTTTTTCTATTAGATTTTTCTATTAGTCTCTATTAGTTTTTGAGAAATAATTTAAAAAATTTTTATTGTTAAAAACTAATTTTTAAGAGTTCCATAATAATTATAAGTCACCCTAGGAGACAGTAAGACAAATGAAAATATTCCGAAAAAATCATGTCAACCTTAACAAGAGCTTTTATTTTTTTGGGTCTTTTATGTATGAATATCGCTATTGGAAAATTCTATTCGTTTAAGAACTTATGTTCATAAATTTTTTTTAAATCGCTTACTTTTTGCCCAAACTTTTAGAGCAATTAACGCATTACAAAATGTGATAGGCATTTTATTACTTCCATTATTCTTTTCCTTATTTAGTAAATTAATTAAATATTTATTTGAACTATATCCAGATATTGGTTGCAATTTAGATAAAACATTATTTTTGTGACTAGCCAAAACAGCATTTAACCAATCAACAGAATTTTCAGTTATTGTCCATTCAGGTAATCCAACATAAGCAATATCTATATCTATTCCATATATTTTAAATTCTATTAATTGTATCCACGCTTCTGTGATTCTTTTGAGGTCAGACACTCTTCTATCCTAATATGTGAATTATAAATTTAGGTTATTAAGTAAATGTATCATTAAATAAGTGCATAATTTCTCTTCTCAACTACTCCCTTTTAGTGAACTTATGAAACTCCCTGTGAAATAAATCCCTTTATAGTTGAATAATTCCTTTATAGTCTATATCTCTCTATAGTGAACAACATTTCCCTCGGTCCTTAGATGTTCTATATACAGGGAGGAGGGAGAGAGCTGTATTTAGGAGCTGTTGGTACCAGGATATTAGTCTATGTCTTCCCTACTACATGCCACTAAAGTAGCTAAGATTTTAGCTGATGCTAGTCAGCCTCCAAAAAATTACAAAGGACATAAACAATAATCGCACTACAATGTTATCATTCTACCTTAATTAGTACGAAAAAAAATTAAAATTTCGATTAAGTAAAAGACTATGTACAAAAAACTATAAAAAAACTAACTCGACAAAGAAGGCAAAACAAAGACTGATCATTACATTCCTCACTTTTATTTAATTGACAATTTGTATTTTCACTACCAAATACTTGATTAAATCTTTTTTCTTTAATATCAATTTTTATATTTTTATCATTATTTATCTCCTTATATTTTTCTATTTCTTTTGCACAAATTAAAGAAGCTAAAAGCGGATTATTCTCTAAAATTACATCTTTCATTTTAGATACTCCACAATTTGAGGTTTTTGGGGTTTCTAATAAATATTTACATTTTTGTAATTCTTCTGATTGATTTTGATTAAAATTAGTATTTATTTTATTTATTTCATTTTCTTCCTTTCCTTCATTTTCTTCTTTTTCTTTCTCTTCTAAAATAACAATGGCGTCAACATCAGAATTTATTGTATTAATTCCCAACATAACAGAGCCACTTATTAATAATTTACTTGAACAGCCAACTATTTGTGACCATCTAGAATAATGCTTTTTCAATACTTTTACTGCTTTATCAGCAATTTCTTGATCTCGTGAATGTCCATCAATTAATTGAATTAACTTAATTTTTATTTAATATATATCTTGTTTTTAAAAATATTTTTGTAAATTATAAGGGTACTTATCAGTGTCTGGATAGTTTTCTTACCGTTTCCGTTTCTATAGGAAAAGCAGCAGTAAATCCACGATTTAAATTTATAAAGCGGCCGAACCCATCCCAGAAAATAGCAAAAGATTGGTGGGATTTGTACCAGAGATCTCCAATGCAGGGTTGTTATCCGCACAACCATCCCAGCTCCGGCTGGTGGTTTTCATTTTTGCTACTATTAAATAGGCCTGGAGGAGAACTTCACCGGCCTTACAATTTACTGCATTTCTTCTAATAAATCCTCATTTTCTCCTTTATCAGTTTACAACCCTTCTCCCCAATAATTGTACTAAACCTAGTTACATACAAGGAACCTAGAGTTACAAGAAATTCGATCAAATACTAAGAAAAATTCGCTTGATTTAACATTTTTTATTAATACCTTAGCAGAGAGAGTATTCTTTGTTTCAAAATTAATTTCTTGAAAGTATTCTGGATTTAAATAGCTTGCTGGTCCATATTCATCTAGTTTTTGAGCATCTTAAATAAAATAGAATTTAGCTCATTTTTTAGAAAATTTATAACATATTAATTAATATAAAAAATTTATTGTTAATAGTAGGAAAATTAAAAATTGGTTTGTACGAAGTTGCTATTTCTTTTTAATTTTTTGGACGCCTAATTATTTATTAGGCTATTTTTTGATAATATGACTAGGGCTGCGAATTGCTAAAAAAGTAGCGAAATAGTTACTAAAAATGAAAAAAAAATCCAAAATAGTAACTAAAAAATTTATTTTAATCTCATTTTGAGAATAAATACTTTATTTTTAAGCAAAAAAATAAAATATTAAATGCGTAAAATAGTTTTTAAATGCTTTTAAATAAAAAATATTAGAAATATTTTTGATATAAAAATTTTTTAAATTTTTACTAAAAAGTTTTTTTTCATAGTTGCCAATAGTTGCTTTGAATTCAACAAATTTTTGCCCAAACTAGTGTTTTTTGTGCATATCTCAACGAGTACATTCAGCAAAAAAAAAATATAAAAAACTAAAATTCGCAGACCTAATTATGACTAACTATTTTTTGTAATTTCTTACTTACCCAAATTTCTATGTTTTATATATTCAAGAATTTTATTTTACTCATTTATAACGTATCAATTATTATAATAAATTTATAGTTTGTATCAGGAAATTAATAATGATTTCGTCTCAATTTTTGTCGTTCGAGCATCCCTTAATTTTTTGGAAGTCTAATGATTTAGGCTATTATTTTTTTAGAATATGCCTTTACTATTGTTTTGAAAAAATACAAATAATTCATTCTAACACTATTGCAACTGAATATTTTTCAGTCTGATTTTTCTGGTTTGAGCTCAAGTGTCAGGTCAGGTATAACTAGGATTTCATTGGGTTGGGATTTTATAAATTTCAGGTCGGGTGAATTAAAAAAATTTTTCGTATTCTGGGTCTGTAAATAAAAAATTTTTTTTTAACAAAATTAGTTAAATATTCTAAGAATTAAATAATAATTTACCCAAACCTCTTTGTTTTTTATATTTTTCCCATAATTCAAAATCTTTATTTAATTTATCATTATCATTAATATTTTCTTCATTTCCCTCAAAAAATAAAATTTTATAAATTTCTTTCTTTTTATTTTCCTCAATCTTGTCTTTCCATTCCTCACTAATTAATGCCAAATTTTTTAAATGTAATTGTTTTTTAATTTGTAAAATTATTTCTTTTTTATTTTTCTCCAAATGTCTTCCATCAATTATTCCTTTCATTACATAAATTATTTCTCTTAAAAATTCAAATAATTTTATTTCGAATTTAATAAATAATTGGCGATTAGATATTGCTAAATTAATTTCTTTTTTATTTGTTAAATTTTCCCATTTTTCTTCCAAACGTTTTTGCCAAGATTTCTTTTTTGGCGATTCTACTAGTTCATTATCTTTATATTCATTTTTCTTTTCTTCGTTAAAGAAGATATTTGATAAACGAGGGTGATAGTTCTTTAGGTACTTTATAACCTGAAATAATTATTTTTTTTAACAAAGGGACTAGCTGTCTGTTATGTCCTAGCAATGACAATAACAAGTTATACAATAATATTTATTAAAGACGAAGAAATACAATAAAAGTTGAATAAGGTTGGAGATAATTTGAAGACAATTCGGAAACAATTAGGAGGCGCGGACTAAGTAAGAGGCGCTTTTATAGTATAATAATAACAGGCGCGCCACCCGTAACACTGTCCGTTATATTAGAATAGGACTCGACATAACAATTAGACTTTTTATTTTCATCAAATTATCTACCTCTTGAGGGTGATTGTATAATAATCCCCGAATATTATGTTTCGAAGGTATTAAAAAAAATCATATGTATTAAAAAAAACTCGTGAATTTTACCGGAATCTTTCTTATAAAATAGAATTCCTTAAAATAAAATCATTTTATATATATTTGAGACATTTATATGCTTTTGGGAAATTTAAAAAATATAGAAGGGAATACGGTATTTTACCTTAAATCTTCCAACAATTTCTCCAATACAAGCAGCCACATTTAATAAGTACTTTATGCCACTTTCGGATTTTCAATAAAATCTTTATATATTTTTAAAATTAATTTTGAATTATTTTCTTCATTAGCCAATTCTTCAATTTTCCATTTTAATGATATTTCTTTATCAAAAATTATTCCAAAATAATCATCCTCTTTTTTAATAAATTTCTTTTTATTTTCATTTATATTTTTGTTAGGTCGAGTTTTCTTCTTTTTCGCTTTAACATCCTTGCTAAAATTAAAAATTATTTTAAATAGTTGGATCAGGTTATGCCGTTATTCTAGTGCTTGGAACTTATACTTCATACTCATACAAAAATGAGTTTTGGCCGCTATGAAGTGTGATATATCTTATTTTTTATAGCTTTTAAAATAGCCTTGAATTTTCAGGCTTACAAAAATAAACGGCAAAAATAACAAATATTCTCGTGTAAACTGAATTTATTGATAACATAAAAACACAGATTAATTAATTAGTATATATTTTTCTTTTCGATTAAAGTTTTTAGTCAACAGTATTTTCTCAAATAATTACCCGAGTACTTATTTTTTAAACCTCCCTCTATTGGTGGTACCAAACGGGGTAATTAATAGAGATTATTTTAGATATGCGAAGTTTACCTATTTTGGGTAACCCCAAAGTACCGCCTGCCCGCTAATTGAGCTAATAGATAATATTAATAATTTAATTATATTAACATATGTAACTCCAAAAAAATTTTTGCAGTTGTACGATTCATTAATTTCTTTCTGTATTTTTGTAAGCAATATTCACATTGCTATCGTTTAATTAAAAAGTCCAATAGAGAGGGTAATTATTTGAGAAAATACGTAATTAAAGTACTTTAATAACAAAACCTTTTATCTACACTTTTGTCTTTCCCTTCAATTATTTTTATTTGTTTATCCAAATCTTTGTTCCATTTTTCCTTTGTCTTATCAGATATTTTATTTTTTGAATATTTCTCTATTAGATCAAAAATTAAATCAACATTATATTCTTCTATAAGGGTAGATAAAGTTTCAGTGAATTTAGACGTTCCAATTTTTTCAATATCTGAATTTAATTTAACTAAATGAGTTTTCGATAGTATTTAATTTAAAGTCCCTATTTGAAAGGATTTTCTTACAAAATGGTGGGGGAAAGTCTTCCACATGACCGTTTCCTCGCGGGTGAACAACCTAATCACTACAGTTTTTAAAAATTTGGCTGAAGGAAAATTATGGATTAAATATTTTTGCAAGCCTTAATAATAATTGTAAATAAAACCTCTCCTGATACCAGTGCTTGGAATTTAAAGTAATTCGTACCTACTGGTCATACATCGTACTTAACGGGTACCAAGTTAAAGATTATTTCATTTAAAAATTCTTCGACCTCTTGAATTATTATTTAAGAGTTTTACCCCAACCCCTATAGCAATAATTATTTATAATTATTTAAAATTAATTTACATACTTTCTTTAATTTCTTCACGAAAATGTTCATTTTTTATTATTATTTCTTTAAATTCCAAAAAATGCTTTTCCTTTAGCCATTTTTTAAAAGGATTTAAATCAAAATCTTCAACCTGAGATAATTCAGTATCTTCAGTGTTTGAGATGATTCTTTTTCCTATAATTTACAATAATACTATTAGGTCCCGAATATTATATTAATACGGATAAGGCACATAGGTTAGGTATATCGCTCCATTCCTATTGATAAAAATAGAACCGATATACCACATTGACTTTATAAAAGTCGATCTTGTCCATTTTGGCATGTTTCAACATATATTATCGAGTTACTTGGTACCAAAATTTAGTTGTTGCTATGCGATAGACTGGGCTCGTTATAGAATATTTTATTAAAATCTTTGGTAATTTTTAATTTCGTATCCACCCCTCCCCCTCATAATGGTCAGAGTTCCTTCCTAAGCTAATCCTTTTAGTGACTGATTCAGTGCCGTATGGGAACAAAGTGAAATTGAGTAAGGAAGATAGTCTGACCATTATAAGGTTTAGAGTATTAAAAAAGGATGAGGATGGGATACGAAATTTTAGAAGACCAATTTTTTGTATTCTTTGAAAATAAAATATTTGAGAATTTCAACTTATGAACCCTTCTTTAATCTAAAATTAATTAGAAGCCTTTACCCTAAGTTGAATAGTCATCTCATTGCCTTCCAAATATATATCAAATCTATTTTTAACATTAGCCATACTTTTCAATAAAAAATTGCCTGTTCTCCCTTTAACTTCATTAAATGATTCAGTTACAATTACATCATACATATAGTAATATATTGGGAGTTCTTGGTCAAATTTTTTTGTTTCAGAAACATTGAAGTCTGCTAATTTCCATTTTTGTTTATTTCGTAATTCTGAAACTATAAAACGAAGCCAAACAACAAAATCAGCACCCATTTGATTAATTAATTGGTCTTTTATATTTTCTGGAAATAATGCTTGCAAATAATGCTTGACTAGTAGTTGACGGTCTGATAATGCTAAAAATATTTAATGTCAATTATAAATATTATACTCGTATGCTGTGGAAAAATTCATTGGATGGGAGATGGAAAAGAACCATCGTGGAAAGGGACCCAGACCAGAGCACAACCGTTTGTGCCACTATCCAATCCGATGATGGGTTATTACCAGTATCAACATCAGATTATTGTTATTTTTATTCATTCATATTCTTTCTTCAAGTGCGGACACAACAGATAAAATTAGGATTAAATCGCATAGGGACCCTGGAGCCTATACGAGTTGTGTCATATTTCTTATGGCGTGTGTCAGGACTCATAGTCAGAAATTTGACGGTACTCTCAAACAAACTAACACAAATTCCTTATTATGAGTTCTGACACGTCATATCAGAGATATGAAACAACTCTAAGAGGCCTCTGGCAATCATAATTAGATGGGAAAAAATTGACATGTTTTTCGTTGATATATTGTTGGATCGAGATTTTTCTGGATATTGGATCGTTAACCTAGATCTATAATAATATATAATCAGTTGACATAAGAAATCGAAAAAGCCTAAAAACTTTTAGAAAACTTCAAATTAACTCACAATTTACAGTTACAATTTTAAAATTATCAAAAATTAATTTTTTGTAATAAATTCCATTTTGTAACAAAAACCCAAGCGCTGCTTTTGTTCCATTTATTAATTTAAATTTTTCTAAAAAATCTTTCTGTGTACTGAATTTATGATATAAATATTTATAATGATCTAATTCCAGCATTGTTCTTGTTTTAACTCTAATTGAATATTGGTATATTATTCCATCTTCGTATTCTTTAATTTTGCTTTCTATATCATATTTGAATTTTACAGTCCATGGAATAATATATTTATTCCTTCCCTCTTCGAATTTATTTAAAACATTGATCATCATAATGCTTTCAACTTAAACAGAATTTAATTAGCCAGATAAGATACAGGAGCAAGACATTTGCGGCCCAAGGTTAAAGTATTATGTCTGTGATTTTGAAAATTTCATTGGATGGGAGATGGAATAGAACTATCATGGAAAGGGACCCAGACCAGAGACAACCGACTGTGCAGTATCCAAAATCCGATGATGGGTTATTTTTATTTATTCATATTCTTTCTTCAAGCACGGACACAACATAAATTAAAAAAATAAAATACAAAATAAATGTTCATTTTTTATATTTTATGTCATAATTTGACCGCAAATGTCTAAATGGACCTTAGAATTGTAATAAAAAATTTTTAATGATTTTTAGTTATTTGAAATTAAATGAAGTTAAAATTGAACAATGAAATATTTAAAGATTTTCAGCCCCAATGCCAGATTTTCCTTAGCTACTGTCCTTAAAACTAGAGGTCCTTGAAAAAAGGTTTGGGCCATTAATTAATTTAATTCCAAAATACAATTCGATTTCAAAATTAATTAAAAAATAAATCAAAATCTACCAAGAATATGTACAGCAAAAGAAAAATCATCCCAATTGTTTGCAATCTTCCCGCTTCCTTCAACTTCCTCGACAAATTTATTATTTTCATCAATTAATGTTTTAATTTTTATTAAATTTTCATAAATTTCTTTTTTTGAATTTTTTAGATTTTTAATATTTTCTTCAATTTTCTTTAATAATATTTTAATAAAAATTATTTTATTTTCCACTGCCTCAACAAAAACCAAAAAATTAATTCTTCTAATTTGAGCTTTTCTCAAATTGCTTCTATCTATTAAAGTTTCAGTAAACAAATCTATGTAGATATCGTTGATCTTTACATCTTAATTTTATTTAAATTTATTACGTAAGAGTTAAGCAAAAGTTTAGCCATCGGGCAGGAATCGTATCGGCGACCTTTGTTATAGTATTCTGTCTTAGTGATTTAATTACAACAAAAATTTTTTTTGCAGAATAATCACTATGCGTTATCATTAGAGGTCGGATTTTTAGGTTGTAAAGTCCTCGAAATTTAGATTATAAAATTTAGATTATAATCTCGAATTTTAGATTATAAAACGACAAAGTAGTTTTTGGGAGAGGGCCGTCTGAACATATAATTTTCAAAAATAACAGCAGATTTTGCTTCTCTCATCCTAACTGATTCATGAAAATAATAATGTGTCCCTAAAAATCCTACATCTAGTTAGCATTATACTTTTGATTATATCGGTGTGTGATACTTGCGACCGAAACTGCCCTATGATAAGGTGAAAAATAAAATCCAAAATAAAATTTAGTTTAAGATATTTTATGACACGTTGACTTTGGGACCGACATTTTGATCATATTTAATATATCGATTGTGATAATATGTCGATTGTGTGATCGATTGTGATAATTTCGGATTTTAATTATCTAAGTAAATAAAAGTCACAGCAGTGACTTTTATTTAATAGATATATAGACAATTAATTAAAATAAATTACCAGTTTTTGTTGATTCAACGCATAAAAACGTTAACAAAATAAATATTGAAATATAATTAATAATTCTCAACATTTAAGTTTTTAATTATCTAAAGTATATCTAGTAATAAATAAATAATTTAAGGCGAAATTGTAAAATGATCTGAATCTGTATAACCGGTTTTTATTTATTCCGATTTTTAAAATCCGAGATTTCGGATTTTTCAGGACAGTTAATGAGAGATTATCGGTCTTGCAAAAAATGACAAAATTTACTTTTCCAATTTTCTTTTAACTTCGTTGGGCCTTATTTAATGTAAGGATTTTAACCGAAGGTTGTCGAATTAATATAATATTATATATTTTATAAAAAAACATTTAGTTAAATATGTTGTGTACGTACATTGCAGAATATGAATAAAAATAACCCATTTTAAAAATTCGAATGGAAAAAAGTTCAGGTACATTTCCTCAAGGGCAATAGCATTATTTAACAAAACCTTCATAAATCTTGAAAAAAATTTATACGGGCTAAGTATAAATCTAGTATTGTGTCCGTACTTGCAGAAAGAATATGAATGAATAAAAATGAATCATCATCGGATGTTGGATACTGGCACAAACGGTTGTTCTCTGGTCTGGGCAGTTTCTATGATGGTTCTATTTTATTTTCCATCCAATGAATTTTTCAACATCACAGACAAATAATAATTATTATTACTAACCATTTTTATTAAATAATATATTTTTTGTTAAAGAAATACGTTTAAATAAAGGCTAAATAAATAAATAATAATAAAATATATTTATTATTTCTCAATCAAAAAATAAAAACAAAAGTGCATTTATTCGAAAGTCTATCAAATTATGTGAAATAAATTTTTTTAAAACCATGTGAATATTTTTGTTTTTATCATTTCATTATATTTTTTAGACTTAAGTACTTTATTTTGAAATTATTTATTTAAAATTATAACTTCATAAAAAAGTGTAAGAGATTAAAAGCGAATAAGCCCCGAAATCTCTCCATTTTAAGGTTTAATAAAAAAGTTTTTGAATAATTGCCAAATGCATCGCATGGCATACAAAAATACAAGTTTGCGCATCAAGGTTAAAGGTACGAACTCTTGAATGTTGAAAACATATTAAAATACATAAATCTTAAAAAAATATATTAAGCTAAATTTAATATTTCTTCTGGATTAGAAATAATTAATTAAAAATCAGTCTAGAATCAATATGAAACAATTGACAGAAAAATCTGACTTTCAAAAAATAAAATAACAAAACCTATCCCTAAAATTAAGGCACTAATATTTGATTAATATAATTTATTTAATCTATTAAATGGCATAAAAGCTAGTATTTAAAAGTTAAAGATACCGTGAGGTGTTTGGAGGTACGTGCTTATTTTTGAATGTTGGCCTGACAAAATTAATAGTTAATAGATTTTACCCTTAATAAAAGTAATTATTTTTGTTAGAGAATGTTAGCCTTAGAAGAAAGGTAAAAGCATGCTAGACTAATCTGAACGTGGTGAGCTAGCAACAAAAACATTATTTTGACCATTATGGCTTTTAGCTATCCGACTTTTGAGGACCACTCTTCAGGATAATAGTAAAACTTTTTAAGTAATGTTTGTAAAAATATGTTTTTGGTTTCAAAAAATTTATCTTTAAATTAGGCTCATTGTATAAGAAAGACAAAATCTGCAACTTTTGAAAAAGTTATGGGCAATAGCTTATTTCGGCCAAATTCCATAGTTTTTTAAAATTACAAAGCTTTATATTTGGGTCAAAGGAAGTCCACAAAAAATTTTTTCACCATAGACTTCTCTTGAATTGCTTCTTCGAATTATATTTGTTTGGTCTTAATTAGCGTCTGTTGATACAAGTGCTTGAAAATTTAGATTTTGCTCGTACTCGTACTTCGTATACAGGTACGAGTATGAATTTTGGCACGTGCTTCCTAATACTGGTTGGTACTCCGAAATTTTTTAATAAAATTCATATTCATTTTGTATTTGTTCCTACGCTTTGATATACAAGCTCAAAATTATTTTTGAATTTATTAGATCTTTTTTTATGTCAATTATTCCTATTTTTCTATTAAAATAAAGTGAGAGAAAAAAGGTACAAAGAATATTTTCTATCTATTTTTAATGCAATATTAGCAATAAATTATATTTAATAGTGGGGTGATAGTTAAAATAAATCTTCTCATTTCTTTCTCTTAATTTTAATGTCACAAATACAAAATTAATTAATTATCTTTCCTCCTATGTTTAGTTTTGGTTTAGTTTATTTTACTTTCCATTTTGCCTTTTATTAATTAATTAAACATTCGATAAAAGTGGGAAAATTATTTTTTATTTAGCCCTAAACCTTTAAAACATAATTTTGAATAATTCTTTATTCCCTTTTAAGAAAAAATTACAGCGAAAATTTGTGTAAAATATTTCTCTAAATTTTCCATTAATATTTTTTCAATTTCCTTGTTTAGGGAAATCGAGAATAGGCTAGCTAAATTTTGACTTATTTGTTTCTGACTACTAAATGACTAATCTGACTAAATATAAAATGCTTAGACAAGGATTTAATACTCATTAGAAAAAAATTAGAGACCCAATAGCATAGGTGGGTCTCTAAAATTAGAGACCCAATGGCATAGGATCACTGTCCCCATGGTCAAGTTAAACTTAGGTAGTTAGCTTATTTAAAAACTTATCCTCAAATTTCTATATCTGATTTCAATTTATTTATCATACTTTGAAATGTTTAAACAATTTATTTTCAACTCTGATTATACCACATCTGTGATATTAGATCCTTCGGATATTAGTCGACCTACTTACCCATCCCTCTTTATTTTCCTTTTAAACTTTTAAGGCTTCATTTTTTACAATTAAAATGCTTAAAACAATCGAATCTCAAACTAGTAGTCTTCCTTCTCTTTGGCAAAATATAACAACTCATCGAGATTTTAATGCCCCAAAATTTATTGAAATTTTAACTTCTTCCGATTTCCCCGAAGATGAAGCTCGTCGATGGGTTGATGACAGATATCCCTTAACTATACAGGTTTATTACAATATTTAAAAAATTTAATTAAATTTTTTAAATTTAAACAGATTTGTTTTCTTTACGTTTTTGTTGTTTTTGGAACGAGGCATTTTATGCGCAACAGAGAACCTTTTTCTTTATTTGTTCCACTAAATGTCTGGAACCTTTTTCTTGCCATTTTTTCTACAATTGGAGCTTTTAAACTTAGTTATGAATTTTTTGAAACAATTATAACACATGGACTACAAAGTAGGAAATTTTTAAAATTTTGATAAGAGGAATTTATTATTTGATTTTATTGAAAATCAGCAAGGCTTTGGCTTAGAAATTAATAAATTCTTATCTGAAAATTGAAATTTTTTACGAACTTATTACAATTAAGTTCTAACTGCTCCAAAATTTCTTAAATTATTTTTTTTTGAAAATTTTAATTTTAATGGCCGAATGCCAAAATTATAGAAAAAATTTAAGTTTAAGAAATTTTTTATTAATTATTTTATTAAGAGAACTCTGAACTTTTGAACATCGTTTAACTATTTTTTAAAGGTTCTTATTGTCATGTCCATAATTACACTCTCGGAACAAATGGATATTGGGTTTGGCTTTTTATTGTTAGTAAAATGTTTGAATTGGTGGATACTGTATTTTTGGTGTTGAGGAAACGTCCATTACTTTTTCTTCACTGGTACCATCATATTCTTGTAAGTTTTTTCTAATTGAAATTTTTTATCAGGAAATTCTATAAAAATTAAGAATCTTTTAGGGTTGGCAGATACAGGTATCCCGACCGGTATCGGGCGGGATAATCCCGACTTTTCTCGATCCCTATACCGATTTTTGCTGATGCCGATACTAAGACAAAATCCCGATACCGTTTTTTACTAATCCCGATACCGGTATATACCGATCCCAAAATACCGATAACGGTTTTCCAAAATACACCCCTAATCACGGCAAAAGTTAACAAATTTTTACTGACTTTTTTTCAAATTCGGCGTGGAAAATGTGAATTTCCCTTGTCAATGAAGCCAAAATTACTAAATACCGAGCCGGTATTCAAAAATTCCGATAACGATTTTGGGTCGGGATCCCCGATACCGGCCAACCCTAGTATATTTAACTTCTTTTTATAATTTTTCATAAAAAATATTTAAATTTTAGACAATGCTTTATGCCTTCTATTCCTACCCAATTACTCCAGCATTCAATCGTTGGGGTATTTACTTAAATTATTTGGTACATTCTTATATGTACTCGGTTGGTATTTTTCAAAATATAATTCTCTCATTTTATTTTAAAGTATTATTTTCTTCGTTCAATGAAAATTAAAGTTCCTGGACCCGTTGCAAAATTTGTAACAACTATTCAAATTTGGCAATTTATAATTTCTGTTGTTATTCTTATTCATCTTGGATGGCTTACTTTTGTAGAAAATGTAAATTTATTTTTTGTGTTAAATAGGAATGATATCCTAAGCGAGGATAAGTTGATAACTGTGATATTGAAAAATTGGAATTTTATGGAAAAACTAGGAGAAAATGTGAACAGGGATTTCCATTAAGTAAACTTTTGACTTCTGTTTAACAAAAATAGGTTGAGTGGGAAATTAAGGAAAACAGGGTGGAACAACCGGGCTTTGTGCCCCGATTCTTTGGCCACGATTTTCGGTTTTCTTCTCATTTGAGGGAATTTTTTTTTAAATCACCCATTTTCTGAACATAGCAGTTTTCGATTTATAAAATTTCTTAAAAATAATTAAGAAGGCGAAAAAAAACTTTGAATTAAATTTTGTAATGATATACCCCTCACGCTATTTTTTAATTGTCCAATTATTTTGAATTATTAGGTTTAATTAAAAAATTACAATTTTCCAAAAAAAAATAATCAAAAAAATATTTTTCCAGGTTAAGTGTGACTTGGACAGTAAAGTTTTTGCATTTGCTGTCAGTATGGATGGTTTGTTTAAAACTAAATATTAATATTAAATTTAATTATTTAAGTCAGTTATTTAATTCTTTTTATTAATTTCTTCCTTCATGCTTATATTCTAAGAGGTGGAAAAGCTAAATATAGGAATGAAAAGGTTAATAATGGTTCTGCTAACACAAAAAAGGATGAGCAACAAAATTCTGTGAGTTTAATTTTCAAAAATTAATTTTGCTTAGAATCTTAGGGAATCAAATACGAAAAGTCCAAAAATCATTCCATAACAAATGAGTTTATATGAGCCATTTACTATACAGTCAACTATCAATATAGGTGAGCCCCCGATTTAACGAGACCTCCTGACTTAGGATTTCTCCCTAAAATGACTCATCGATCTTAACTTAAACCTCTCGGTTTAACGAACTTTTTCTAATCGGCTCCCTTCGGGTTCGTTATATCGACGAGTAGACTGTACTTAATTAATAATTTCTAGAGATTAAGGACTACTATGTTATTATTGTTTATTTAAGTAAAAATTATTAAGTTTTAAGACTTTTTTTGAAAATTTTAGTTTTTAAAAACCCGAAAGATTTTTAGAAATAAGAATAAAAACCCCAGACTTTTTATTTTATAAGTCCGAGATTCTTTACTAGGTAAAATGTTGAATTTAAATCACTCATTTGTTAATAACTTGAATACTTTTAACTTGGACCTTTAGTAGTTCCATTATAAAAGGTTCTACAGTATTCTTAAAATTTTTTAAATAATTTAAGAATGAAGCAT
>ABLG01001762.1:0-27802 GCA_000172435.1 Meloidogyne hapla
ACAGTATTACATTGTGGTTGTTCCTTTGGTGGCATCTAGGAATGTTGCGTCTTCAATTTGCAATAAAAATGAATTGTAAATGATAAAAACAAAATGATCTCATTTACTATAAGTACTTGCGCTTTTATACTAAGTTTGCGGCCTTTGCGCCATTTCTAGAATTTGAAGACGCGACATTCCTAGATGCCACAAAGGAAACAACCACAGTGTTAATTACTGTTTGAAATTTATGAAGAAAAAATAAAAAAAATCATAGATTTTAGAAGATCATATATTAGATGATGTCTTATGATAATTTTGACATCAGATTCGAACTCAGCGTATGCAAAAACCTATTATTAGCTTAAAAAACGAAAAATCTGCGACATTGGCGAATTTTTTATAGGGACCGATGTTCTTAAGGATTACCAAATGTTGGATATAAGATTACTTTGTGTAACCTAAAACAGACTAATTAAATAATATTTTATTGTCAAGTTGAATAGTATTAAAACGTTATTAGATGAATCATTAAAACTTAATTGTTTATCTTTTTGTTAATCTCATTAAATTTACAAATGTGTTTATTTATTTTAATTTTATTTTATAAAAGGGATGCTAATAAGCTAAAAAGCAAAGTGTTAATTAAAAATGTTTAATTTAACATAAAGTTTTTTTAGTAAAAATAGTGATATTAAGTTCCATATAGATTCCATTTAATATTGAAATCTATCTGATTTTAACTTTAATTCTTGTTGTGACATGGTGGACGAAAATCGGGCGCGGCTCCAAAAAAATGAGCAAATATTGAACAAAAATACTAAATGAAGCAGAAATTATTTAAAATATTTTAAATCTCTAAAAATCCAGCTCTGATCACGTTGAACATTTTTCACTCGACATAAATAAAAAATAACAAAAAAAAATCAGAATTTAAGCTTAATTCAAAGTTAATTTTTTGACTTAGTTTTCCTAGTGAAAATTTAAAAAAAGAAATTACATCTAAAATTTCCCTATAGTTAAATACAAATTTATTATTTTATTTAATAAAAATGCCATTTAATTAAAAAAAAATTTTTGATTAAAATAATAATAAATATAAAATATTATAAAAACTCAGAAATATAAAGGAATTGTCTCTCTCGTCTTTCATATTCTTGGTTCAAGATCACTCTACATTCTGGTTATAGTAATTGACTTCAACGGCCCGTTAACCTAAAAATATATTATTCATATTTTTAAAGGGAACATTGAAATATGAGATTAATTTTTGTGTTTTAATTTTTCAAAATCTTTAAATGGGAAATTTTTTCAAAGGGAAAACAATATTGAAAAAACTTACGACAATATATTGGATTGCCCAATGCGGATAATAAGCTTTGAAATCACAATCCATATCATTGTAGTAAACTTTGTATTGTTCTTTAAGTAGAATAATTACCAAACTAAATTTATCAGTTTCATTTAATATTTTGCTTTGTTTTTCGCATTTCTTCCTCCATGTTTCCTTATTTTCCTTCTTTTCAAATTCTATCCATTTCAATTCTATTTTGTTCTTGTCATTCCTTTTCTAAAAATTTAATTTTTATTTCTTAATATTTATCGAGTAAAACTCTTATAAATTTACTATAATATCAGAGATCTTTCCTTAGATTGACAATAATTTTAAATTTTTTTAAACTATTATTAAGTGTGAGAATGCTTTTGCCTGCGTAATAAAAGGCCAGATTCTCATGAAATACTAGTCATTTAAAAAAATTTTCACCCAAAAAAGTACTTATAAGTTTTCCAAAATGAGAATTTTCAGATTATACTTATATTAGTGAGTGTAAAGGTATGTAACTATGTAACTTACAACTATTTAGCAAAAGTTACCGATTTAGGTGCTGGGTAGCTACCAAAACTGGTATTTCCATCTTTCGAAAAGTTAGCTCGGAAGATTGTTTTTCCAACTAAATAAAATTAAAAATATTATGTATAATTATATATTTCAAAAACAAACATTTTTCATGCCAATTTAGTGCCTCATAGAGAAAACTGACAGTAATATCATTTTCCTCTATTTCTTTCTCAACTGTTCCTTTAATGATTATAACTTCGCCATCTAATGGCCTATTATCTTGATCTATATATAAAATATTTGGCGGCAAATGCACATCCTTAGGCTGGTTACATGTTGTTGCTTCTTTGCCATATTTAATGTCAGTTACGTCTCCTTTAACCTTTAATTTGAGTATTAATTTTGAAATAAGTAATGCTCGAAAAATTCTATGTTAGACATATGTTAAGGTTTTTTCTCGGCAAAGGCATATATGACTACCACCCCATAATATTAACAATATTTTTTGAATATCTAATCTTAAGTCTCTATTATTTTTAAATTTACCATAACATGATCAATAGCCCATGATGGAATATTATTTTCAAAATTTATTAAGTCCTTTCCGTTATTAATCTGGATTTGATATTCTTTTTCATTCAAGTATATGCGAATTGTGAATTTTACGCGGCCAATTGGATTTATATATTCTTTTATTGAATTTTCACAATCTTCCTCTTTATCATTAGAAAAGCAGGAATAAAGTAAAAGGCATGTTTCACTTTTCAAGCATTCCTTATTTTTCAATTTTCCTCCTTTTATCATCTCATTTTTTGTCTCATTAGTTATTAGTTGGTCACTAAACATGAACTTGATTTTCAAAATGACATCTCCATCTATTAAAATAATGATTATGATGCACCATTATAGAATGCCGGATATTTTATTAAAAATATTTTAAGATAATCGGAAATTTCCATGTAAAATTTCGTTATTAAATTGTTATTTGATATTACATTACTTAAAATGTTAGGGTTACTTTTAGCAGTTTATTACTTTATCCCCTTTATATTTATATAAATACCCATTGATTTTTTTATATTATCCTCTGTTATTTCATGAAGTAAATTTATTTCAAATTCTCCATCTCTATCAGATATTTCACTTCTGGGGAGAATATTTCCTTCAAGACAGATGATTGACTCATATGGTAATAAACGTTCATTATGATGTCTGTAGATATTATTTTCACTTTCCTAAAATTAATTTAATATTTATCTATTAATACTTTATATTTACTGCAAAAATGGCATAAGGGTTTTCATACAGTTTGGCACTTCCTTTCACCTAAATGACATTTATAATTAAAATAAAATCCAATTATAAAAAGTAATTGAAAAATTATGTAAAAACTAACCTGAACCCAGTTGATTGAAGAAACTGAAAATTTGCTATCAATTGTGTTTTTAGCTGTTGTGTCAAGACCATTAATTTCTATTTCAAATAATGAAGACATATCGTCTTTTCGATATACGGTTATGTAAATCTCAAATGAACTGATATTTTTAATTAATTGATTACAATCTCCTCCATTTTTAACAATATAACGTTTGTCTGTCTAAAATTTATTTGCTTAATTATTATAAATTATTTTAAAAAAAGGATATGGGTTTGAGAGGAATTACTGTTTGAGATTTAATTTTTGAAAATCATAAATTTTAAGTCAAATTAATTTTAAATTTATGGGAAAAATTTTACAAATATTTAGGTAAAACAAAAAAGATTTTGCTTACCATGATTTTTTTAAAGATGATTTTTTCATTTCTCTCGCATTCAAAAATTATCGTAAGAGACGTTTCTCCGACTAAAAATAAGAATAAATAAGAACTTAATAAAAAATAAAATACCTTCATTATCTGCCTCTTGTGTATCATGCAGTAAATTTATTTCCAACCATTTTGACTTGTCAGTATCTACGAAGAAACCACGAACAATAATATTAGAATTATTTGTTATTATTTTATCAAATCGAGTTGAAAATGGAAGAGAAATTGTTGTTTTCTAAAATTTAAATATTTTCATAAATCAAACGAAAGTCTAACATTAATTGCTGTCACATTTAACATAACAATTTGTTCAATAACTCCCTCAATTTTTAATGCAGAATTGGCATATTTTTGCATATTATTTTCATTTTTCCACCATTTTGGTACCCAGAATGTGTTTTTTACATAAATTTGGTTGGAAATTATAAAAAAGTTGATGAATTTTTCAAAAATTTCCAATTTAACTTGAACTTCTTTTTCATAAATTTCAGAACGAATTTCAGATGGATATTCTGGGTAATTCCATGGAACATCCTAATAAATAATTAATTAAGAATTTAAAATTAATATTTCCTAAATAATTGATAAAATATCTTAAGTAAATTTAAAATTTTAATATGTAATACATTTGCTTTGAAGATAAAACCTTTCCCATTAAAGATCACAATTGCATCATTTAAGCTAAATTTAATATCAGAAGATTTATCCATTGGCATAAATTTTAATGAAATTTCATTGCTAAAGTTTCCAGAAAGTTGAAAAACAATTTCCTTCTTTTCATATTTGCATTTGTTGTTTCCAATTACAATTTGTTTGGTTTTTTGGATTTTTGTCTTTCTTTTGGCGAAAGACTGTTTAATGAATTTTAATTTTCTTAATTTATGAAATAATTTAAATATTTACCCAAGCTTCCATAGAACAATTACAACTTCTATGGACATACATTGCCAGTTTTCCATCAAACATTTTAGGCAACATATCTAAGGCCAACATCCATAAACCAGCAAATCTTGTTAATTGTTTTCCCCATACATTTTGAATATATAAATCTTTATAATTTCCTTTTTTAAATTGAAGAATTTCCGTGTGTTCATCACTATCATTTTTTGGTACAAGAATATTTGTGAAAATATTATTTTCTTCTCCAAGGCGGATTGAAAAATGCTCAGAATAGATGTTATATCTATTAAATTTATAATATTTTCAAGAATATTTAGAAAAAACAAACCCATGTCTTTTCAAAGACAATTTCAATATATTACTGTCATGGTTTTTCCTGTCGGTCTTAAGCTGGATTCCGTGCCAAGGGACATAAATTCCTTCTTTCCCTACTTTGCAAAGGCTTTCCATTTTGCTTTCTTTGCAGAACTCTTCTCTCTTATTTTCACAAAACTTGGCCACATCATTCTATTTAATTTAAATATTTATTTTTTTGTTATATGTATTCCTTACATATTTTGAATTTTTTACTCTATATACGGGTTTTGAGTTATATCCAGTTTTGGTCATATGTGAGTCAAGCTGGCCCGGGTAACAAATAATCAAGCTGGAAATGAAATTAAGATATTTTATTTATTTAAATTCCAACCCTTCATCTTCACAAAAATGTCTAAATTTCATATAAAAATTCAAAGAAATTAAGAATTTGTCCATATTTCCAGGGAGAGGGGAGCATTGATCTCTAATTTCATAATTCATTTCAAAGGCTTTTGTCTCATTCCGGTTAAATAAATTCTGAAATTTTATTAAAAATATTTAAATTTAATTAATTTATTTACATTTGTTCATTTTTCCTTTCTTCCCATCTTTTATTAAAATCATCTTCTGCACGTTGTTCTTGTGCGAGGATCATAAGACCCTTTAAAATAAAGAAAAGAAACCAAGCAAGATTGCTTGATTTCATTGTTCACGAACGTTGAAAGATTTTTTATAATTATAATCTTAAAATTTATTAGAAGTTTAATTTAAAAAATATTTAAATTAAAATAAATAATTATTATTTAATAATATTATAATCACAGATTTAATTTTCTAATAAAATATTAAATTTAAAAGTAAAAATGAATATTTTCTGTTTAAAATAATTATTTAAATATGTTAATTTAATATTTAATTGGTTTGACTATTTTAGTAATGGATCAGATATTATATCAAAAAAGATATAATTTTTATCTCTCTAATATCTTGACGGAAATTCATTATACACAGCAGTAAAAATTTTATAAAAATTATTTTAATATTTATATGATTCATATTAGATTTTAATAATTAATTAATTAAATCATATAAAAAATAAAAAATAAAATATAGTAATCAAAATAATCTAGTGTTGACAAACAATTAAAGTTTAACAATTGTAGACAGAATCTGGGATTTATTTAATTAAAATTTAACACATTATTTAAAAAATATATAAAATATTTAAAAATTAATTTAATCTTTTATGTTCATATATCACAAATTTAGTCTTAAATTTTTTTTTAACAAATTTACATCTAAATAAAAGTTTAACTTAATTATGGAATAATTTTTACAAATTTTTTAGAATGTTTCACTCAACAAGAAATTTTGTTAAATAAAATAAAATTGATGTGGATAAATAAGAAATATAAAAAAGATTTTTTTGAAGTTTTTAATTAATTTGCAGATATTTTGATTGTTTTTGTTTAATTTTAATATCATTATTAAATTTTTTTCAATTATTCTTGAAATTATATTTTATTTAATAATTAAGATATTTAAAAAATAAATAAAAATTCTGATGATTTTTTTTTTGCAATTTTTGTATAAATTTTTGTATAAATTAATTTAATATGGAAAATTTTTCTATGTTTCCCAATAAATTCCAAAACTATTTTTTGAATTAATTATATTAATAAAATAATCAATTTTGTTCTTTTTATTTTATTTTTTTAATTTCAATTTATCCATTTATTATAAAACTTTAAAGAGTTTTAATATTTTTTTCATAAATTTTTATTTTTAATTCAAATAATTACTAAGAATTTTATTATAACTTTAATTATTTTTCTTAAGTTTATTTTTTATTTAACTCTTAAAAAATATAAAAACTTTTATTTCGGTGTGGCCAAAAGCCTTTTTTTCACAAAATATTTGTCTATTTTTTCGTGAGTGATGTTCTTGTATCATTTTACATCTTCGCTTTATTTTAAAGTTAAATAGTGAGGATAAAAATAAAAAATAAAATATTTTAAACTGACTTTTAAAAATAATAAAATAATTGACCTTCGTAATTTGCTAACTTTTACATTTTTAAAAAATTAATTAAATTATTTTTAAATTTAAATCACAACTTAAGATTTAACTATTTATAACTTATTTTTTGTCTCTTTTTAATTCTTTTCTTGAAAAAGAATCTTCTGCAACAGAAAAAAAAAAGAAAAAATAAATGATCGATTTTACAACATTCTAAAAGAAAAGTTCCTTCTTAAAAATCTCTTTTTTTCTAAACCTCTAAAAAGGCCGAGCTTTTTATGTTTATCTGCTATGGAATTAAGCTAAAGAAAAGAATTAAAATAAAAGTAATAAAAAATAGAAAATTTAAGTTTTATGTTCGTATGGTGAGATTAATCCTTTCTTCTTCTCTTCAACAAAAATATTTCTTTCTCCTTTTTAAAAGTTTTCCTTAGACAAGAAGCCTGAGGGTGGGAAAAGAGAAGATCATTTAGGCCTTCTGGCGATGTTTCTCTTCTACCTTCAATTATATTGCGGTCTCCAAACGATCTGTCCCTTTTTTGTTGTTTCCCACCCTCTCCCTCTCTGCAACGGAATCCCATCAATTTTAAAGCACTTCTGCTTTGGCTGTTGTTTTGTAAGAACTTTTTCTCCAAAAACTTTGTCCAACATTTATTGGGAGATGACAGCTGTTTCTTTTTCTTTTCCTTTATTTTCTTGGGAATGGATTTTATGGCGTATTAAAGGTTTGGGCGTTGGATTAATAAGATAAAAATTAAAATCCAAACGTCTGAGATTTTGTGAGTATTTATTCTAATGGGTTAATTTAGAGCTATAAATATCTTTAAATATTTTGTTGAGAATTTATTTAATAATTAATTAAAGATAATATTTAATATTTAATATAAACTTCCTTTACTTTGCTAATTATTTTGGCAATTTATAAGTCAACTTTCCCAAACATCCCCACGCCCAAACATTTCTCTCTATTTTCTTCTCACTTTCCGTTCCCCTCAAAAACAATATCCCTCATTTTATAATTTGTTTCCCACACAAAGTGAAGAACAAGAAATTGTTGTTTAGTTTTGTTGTCACCATCTTATTTTTCTTTTTAACAAAAAAAGCTAAAATCGAATAAAAAAATATTTTGTTACTAAATTATTTATTTAATTTATTTATTTTTATTCCTACGTCATTAATATATTTTTATTTTTTTTTAATTCTAACACAAAATTCTAATAAAATCCAATTATTCGGTCAAATAAAACTTTTTTTGATTTTTCCGCTTGATCCAATTTTCAAAATATTTTTTTTTATTTATAAAAATCTTTTCATAAATGCTTGCTTTTTCGTTTTATCCACTTTTTTGAATTCAATAAAAAAACATTTTTTTCTCTAAAATGACCTCAATTTCTCGTATATTTTAATTTTATTTTGAGAACAATTTTGTAAAAGAGAGAAAAGGTAATTTTGCAATTTTCTAAAAATAATGGTTGTTTTTGATGTTATTTTTAATTTTTTTTAATATTTATTATTTTCTTTTATTTATTCGCCAAAATATTCTATTATTTATTATTTTAGAAAATTGCTTTTTGAAAGATTATTTGGGAATATTTTTAGAATATTTTTGATTAATTAAAATATTTATTTTTAATATTATTAAAAATTATTATATTATCAGACATAAATATATATTTATAATTTAAATTTAAATTAATTTTGGACTACAACCTTCATTGGATTCCAGAATATTTTAAATAAATTTCTCTTTTATTACCCTAATTTCAAAAAACTATTCTCACAAATTCTATTTTTTTTTTATTTTTTATATTATTTTAAAAAAAATAATTAAATAAATCCTTTCTGGCAACAGATGATTAATTACTTTCTTGTAACTCAACAGACGTTCCTTTCATAACTCAAAATTTCATTAAAATATTAAAACTAAATTAATGTTCTAAATATTTTAAAAATTTATTTTTAACATTTATCTAATCCATCTGCTGCCATTTTATTTTGCCATTTCTTCCCCACCCAATCAGACGTTTTTTAAAGTTATTGAATTAATCTTTAATTATAAATAATATCTGCATTATTTTATCTAAACAAATATTCCAGATGTTTTTATTTTTTCGACTTTCTTTAATTTTTCAATTTATTTTTCTCATTTTCTCTTTTTAGAATTTTAAAAATTAAATGCCGAAAATAAAAAAATCTCAAAGATTTTTATTTTATAAAAAACCAATTTTGGCATCCAAAACTTCAATTTCCCAATCCCCAACTCTTCAACGGCATTTTCTACATTATTTTTCTTTTCTCTTTAATTTGCCTTTAAATTTTATTTTCTTTGTTACTTTTCTTCTTTTATTTTTTTCTTCTTCATCTTTGGCCCAAACAAATGACCAAATACGACAAAAATGTTTATCTCCTGAAGCTAACCTAAATTGTGGTAGTTGTATTGCTTCAAGTCCAGAATGTGCGTGGTGTGGTGATACGGTAAAAATAAATAAATTTCCTCTAAAATCTGAGCGATCTTTGATCGAAATGATCGAGATTAGTTTTTTTGAATATTATATATAATAATTGTAAGTACAGTTGGCAACAATGAGATGATTTTATTTAAGATTCTGCTTTAATAAAAAAAATTATTCAACAAATTTTTACTGAAAAATTTTTGGAAAATGATAAAATAGAGACTAGATGATCAATTAAAAATTATTTATTAAATTAAATTAATTTTTATTAAATTAATTATTAAATTATTTATTTATTAAATTAATTCAAAAAATACATTTTTCTAGCGGTTAAATAGTAGTAGCCAACGTTGTGATGCAAAATGGATATTTGCCTCAGAAAAAGATAAATGTCCAAATCGACAACTTTTTTCTCCCACAACAGAAATTAAAGTAGCACCTCCACATGTAAATAAATAATTAATATTTAAATTAGAAAAATATTTTTTAAAGAATTTGCCTTTGGGTGGGAGAAGGTCAGATGGTGTTACTATTATTCAATTAGAACCCCAACAAGTGGAAATCAGAATGAAACCAGGTTTTGATTATTTTTTTAATGAAAAATGAATATAAATAGTAGGGTTTCTCCCCGTACCCTTTTCTATTTTTTGCATGATTTTAATATTTGCATAATTTATTTTTTATTTCATAGCGCCAAGTTATCGGCGCCGAATTGTTCACATTTGGAAATTAAAGTAGCAAAAGAAATAATAAATAACCTAATAATATACCTATTTTATAAAATATAAAAATAATATTTTTAATAAAAAATAATAATATTATTTATCAGGAGATGAAGTAGAAGTTCCATTTCGTTATTTACATAAATTACCATTAAGTGGATATGAAGTTCGTGATTTTACTATACAAACATCAGAATTTCGTTCACTTGGAATAGATATAGAATTTACAATTGAATGTAATGGGTAATTAATTTAATTAATAAAATTTTATATTTTATCAATTTGAAGAGAAAAAATAATTGGAAGAGTTTGTCCCGGAGTTAAACCTGAACAAAAAATTGCTTTTAATGCAAAAGTTTCTCTAAAAGATTGTTCAAAACCAAATTTAGCAGCTGTTTCTGTTGGTATTTATGGATATAATACAGTTTCTGCTATTTTTATTACTCCAATTTGTGGATGTGAATGTGAACATTTAAGACAACAAGTTTTAATTTAAATATTTTATTTTAAATTTAAAATATTTAAGGAAAGACGTTCACCTCGTTGTAGTTATTCAGGCAATTTAGTCTGTGGAGTTTGTCAATGTGATCATGGAAAAGGAGGGGTATTTAATTATTAATTATCTACATAAAAACATTAACTACAATACCTAAATATTAATAAAAAATATGAAAAATAAATATTTTATATTAATAATTAGACAATACTAAAACAATAAAAATAAAAGAATAATTATTAAATATATCTAAATAATGTATTTAATATTAATTTAAAAAATTTAACTAAAACGATTAATAAATTAGGTAAATATTTTACTTAACAAAATATTAATTATATTTTATAAATTCTAATAATAAGGATATTACTCTAAAAATATTTTTAAATTTTATTTTAAAAGATTATTTTTATTTTTAAATAATAAATAAATAATTTTAATTTTTAAAGGAACGTTGTGAATGTGATTTGGATAAATATGGAGTAAGTAAAGCAGAAGAATTAACAGGATTGTGTAGAGAACATAAACAAGCACAAATATGTTCTAATCGAGGTCAATGTAAATGTGGACAATGTCAATGTGAAGCTGATTATGTAAATTAATTATAATAGATTATAGTTTTATTTGTTTAAAGATAAGTGGTCGTTATTGTGAATGTGACAGTTCTGGATGTCCTTTAAGTGTTTCTGGGCAAATATGTTCTGGAAGAGGAACTTGTCAATGCGGAAAATGTGAAAGACTGATTTATTTAGATTTTATTTAAAATTTATTTTTTAAGGTGTTTGTGAAAGAGGTTATAGCGGGGAAGGCAAGAAATTTTTTAAAAAATATTTTTTATCTAAAAATATATTAATTTATAGATTGTAGTTGTGATGATGATCCTGAGCCTTGTACTGAAAATGGAGTAAAAATAATTTATTTTTTTCTATCAAAATAAATTAATTAAAAGGTAACTTGTTTTAATAATGGTTATTGTGAATGTGGTAAATGTTCTTGTAATGTTGGATGGACAGGCAATAGGTGTAATATACCAGAATCTTTACCTGAAGAATCGTCAACATCTAATCAGTTATCTACAATTAGTGAAGAAGATAAAAGTGCAGAAAATGCAGAAGTACATGGAGAAGTTTTGACAGAAGATGATATGGATTATAGAACATCACAAAATGGAGATTTCCTTCCAACACCAAAAAGTACAATTGAAAGTATTCAAGAAGCACAACAAGTAAAAAATATTTAAAAAAATATATAATTATAATTAATTATTTACAGTCTGGATCTGTTTCTTCAGCAAAAAGTCTTTCTCCTTTAATTTTGTTTTCTTCAGTTATTCCTTTTTGTATTGGAATATTAATGAAATTTTTAAACTGATTTTTATAATTTGTTGCCTTTACAAAATAATTAATTAATCCATTATACTGCCCAGAATTTAAAATAAATATTTTTGTTTTTTTAGTTAAAATAATAATTAAAGTTGATTTTAAAATTTTTTTATTTAAAGAGAAATATATATTATTATACACCTAATAATTCTTAATAATTATTTTAAATTTAATTTAGATTTACATATTTAAAAATAATATTTAATTAAATTTTTTAATTAAAATTAATTTTATTTTTATTTAAATCAAAACAGCTTTTAATTTCATTTTTTGTTTTATCATCCAATAAATGACTGAATCCTGGTAAACATTTACAAATAAATAATCCAGGTAAATTAATACAAAGAGTGCCTTGTCCACATTTCTATAAAATTAAAAAAAAATATTTTTGAAATTTACAAAATATGTAATTAGAAATACCTTCTCTCTATTATATTCATCATTATTAAATAAACATTCATCTATATCTAAATTGAAAAAATATTAGATTAATAATTTCTTTCTCACCATAACATTCCTGCCCATTTCCAAAAAATCCCTAATTTAAAAAATAAATTTAATAAATATTATTATATTTTATTTCAAAACCTTTTTACATCTACAAGTAGCAGAATACTTCCCAGTTTGACATGTTGCATTTGGTGAGCATGATTTAAAATTACAATGGTTAATGTTGACACAAACTGGACAACATTCACCTGGTGGTGTTTCTTGATCCTGGCAATCCAGTCGAGGACAATGAGTGGGAAATCTTTTTTAGTTGTTTTAATTTATATATTTAAAAATAAATTTGTTACAAATTTTAATATAAAATATATTAATTTTCTTAAGGTTTTAAGTAACCAACTTAAAGGAACATTCCATTCTGCCATCTAGGCAAGAACAGTAAGTGCAAGTCTTTGGAGAGAAGGTTTCCCCACTCTCGTAAAATCGTCCATTAAATAAACACTAAATTTAACATTAAAAATAATTCATAAATAATTTTTCATTTTACCTACCCTTTTCCCACATCGAGGGCAGCATTGCCCAGGGAGTGGCTTCAGTGGATATGAACAATTCAAAAACGGACATCCTATTTGCTTACAATACAAATTTCCTTCATAATCACACTGACATTCATTACATTTTGTAAAATTTTGAATAAGAGAACCAGATTGAATAAATGTTGTTCTCCCACTTTCATCTAAAATTGGACAACCATGTTGGTGCATTTCCATTCGATATAATCGTTCCTCAAACTGAGAGAATCTAATATTAATCTCTTGTAATTTCTGCTCAATTTCTGTTAATTCAGACGTTCTTTCACCTTTAATATTTTTATACAATTAATAGACAAATATTAAACAAAAAATATTTTTTAATTAAATTTCCTAGCAAAAAGTAATTATATATACCCCTCTCTGATCGTATCTGTAATTGTGGACATTGATGCTCAAGAGGTATGGCTACATCCGCTGTAAACTCCCTCAAAATAATATTTGGTGAATAATTATTTGCCATTATTTTCTTTTTTCTTTTCTTCAGAAATAATTTTCACCAATTGTTATTATCAAAGAATCAGTTTGCATTTTCTTTCGCTCATTAAATGACTACATAATTTGGAATCGAAAAAGTTGAAATTAAAAAATTGAATTAAATAAATTATAAATCAAAAAATCTATAAATCGGAAAAATAAAATAACAATTTAACTTCCTTTATAGTCACATAGGATATACTCCCACAATGGTTATAATCAAGCCAATCAGCTAGTCCCTGGGGTGTGGTTATAAAGAAAGTCCCTTTGAATATTAATTAAAATAATCCAACTCATTTAAATCCTCTTGTATTTTAATTAATTGTTTATAATCTGCTGCAATTGTAAGCCAAGGACCGTTAAATATTATATGGAAGAGATGGAAATTAAAATAATCATCAAGTGAAGGACTTGAAATTTCGAGTCTTTTAACTCTCCCAACGGATATAAACTCCAAAATTATCTGAAAGTTTTTTTAATTCTTTTATGGATTATTCTTTCCATAACTGTTTTCTTTATCTGTTGAAGTAGAAATACGAAAAGCATTTGTTACTTTAGTGACTTTCACTAATTGAAAATAAATTAGCTTCGGTTTCATTCTTTTGAATTAATTCAAATTTTAAAGTTAAATTACGTGATATAAATAACTGGGCAAGTAATTCAGTCTAAATATATTTAAAAATTAAAAAATTAGGTTAATATGTTAACCTTTTTAGTATCTAAATAATAAGCATTTTCCATTAATGTAAAAATAAAAAATAAAATTAATTGTAAAGCAATTGCTATAAACATCATTCAAGTAAATATTAAATAATTTTGAACTTTTTATTTTATAAATAAACCACCAAAAGATATGGAAATAAATGAAGAAAATTGGTAAAATAATTTAAAATAAAGTATTTAAAGGTCAACAATTGCTTCAAGTTTAATAGGCCAATTTATTTCCTTTAATTCTCTTTTTCTCCTTATGCTCAAAAATCCGTATGATATGAAAAGAATTATTGACAAGAAATAAAAGAAAAATAAATCCTGGAATAAAAAGTAATGGAAGTAATAAATTTAATTATAAAAGAATAGTCCATTCGAAACTCTCAAAAATCTTGATTGTTTTAGATAAGTCATTTTAAGAATTTTTTTTTAATAAAGATCACGATTTTTTATTATTTATTTATGAAAATAAAGTTTAAGTGAAAAATAATACAAATACAAATATATTACATTTCGCCTCATATTTTTCATTTCATTTCATTTGCTCATTGTACCCCTCCATAGCTTAAAAAATAAAAATATATTTTAATTCCAAAGGAATTCAAATTAAAATTTATCCTTCTTACTCACAAACCTGATTTAATAAAGGGTCAATCACTGTAATCTGTTCGCCTTCTTTCTGTTCCAATCTTTCACTAAATGCTTCACTTACAGAACATTCAGAAATTGACTCGTTTTTATTTTTTATTTTGGGAGATTTTTCATTTATTTTTTTTCCTTCTTTTGTTTTTATTAATTTTGATTTTTTAATTTTATTTGTTCTTCTTTTGTTGTGATTTATCATTGGGATCATAGAATCATTAGTGTTTTCTCTTTTACTTTTATCAATTCTTGAACCTCCATTCTGTGCTCTTTTTGTAAAAATTTGTCGAAATCCTCTGACAGTCAAAAAGACCAAAATAAAAATAATTGAAGCAAAGATGAAACCGCCAATAGCAACAAAATACCAAGGAAATGGTGAAATAGAAGAACGCCAAGTACCTTTACTGCCAGAAGGTTTAATAGTTGTAAAATTCTGTGAGGGTTTAGTTGATCGAGTAGTTCGTTTGGAGGTGGTTGTAGTTGATAAATAATCAAATAAATTTTGAAGAGGTGAAGAATCAAGTGAAGAAACAGAAGAATTTTTATTTATATTATTCAATTCTGTATTTATATTTGTAATTGTTAATGAAAGGGTCGAAGCTGTTGTGATTGTTATGTTGCTAAAATTTAAATTTTATATGGTATGAATCTCAAAGTCATCTCTATATTTTTAAAGATTTTCTGATTTTAATTTATCATATTTTTTATTAGTTATCTAATAAAAATATTTATTTTGTGAAAATTATTTTGAGATTCTAATTTGTGACATAATCTTGACCTGTCAATTCCTTTGTTCATTGGTGTTGTAGATGTCGATATATTCAATTCCTTTGAAGATAAAATGCCTAAAGTTTTATCGTTTGATGTGGTTGTTTCTGTTTTATTAATAATCAACTTTTCTGAATTCCTCTCCTTAATTTCCGTTATTGTTGCTTCATCCAATCTTGATGTTGTTGTTACTTCTAAAGTTTTCGTGGGAATTGTTTTATTAAATATTTTTGTTGGATTAGTAATTCTTTGCTCAATATTTATTTGTTTATTTGATTTATTATTTGTTAAGTTGTCATTTTTATCAACCAAGGAGATATTTCCTGTTGAATTATTCATCTGATTTAAAGAATTATCTTTTTTAATTTCTTTTCCATTTTTTTCTTTTAATTCACTAAGTTTGGCTTTTAAATTAACAGAATTCCTCAAATTAGCATTGAACATTGACATTCCTGGCCAATCATCTTCTTCCTCATCTTCATTGTTATTCTCCTCTTCATTTCTATACTCATCTAGTTTTTTACCTTCATTTAAAGACGAATTAAAATTTCTTTCTTTACTTTCATTTAAATTGATTTTCACAGTAAAAGGAATTAAAGTATTTGTTTTAATGTTTTCGTTAGTTTTGATTGTTGTAATTATTTTATTATTATCAATTTTTAAATTTTTTGTATTTGTTTGTATTGTTTTGTTGGGTATTCTTTCTGTTGTGGATTCAAATATTTTCATTATCATTGTAGTTGTATTTGGATGTTTTTCTGTTTCAATACTGGAAGAGATCAAAAAGAAATTCAAAGTGAAGAAAATATTTATTCTCCATAATAAAATTGAAATAATCATCATAACTTTATTTTTTAGTTGATTAATATTATTTAATTAAACTACAAATAATAATAAGAAAATATTTAAATAAATATTCAAAAAAATTTTTTTAATAAACTAAGGATTAAGGAAAAGAATGGTTATTTGTAAAAGATTTTAACGTAACTTTTTGCTTAAAAAATTAGTTCAATCTCTGTCTACCCTTAAAGCCAGCTGTTGCATGTGAAGCCATTTTAATCGTTCGCTTAAACAAATTTTAGGTATTTTATAAAAGGATTTTAAAAAGGAATAATTTAAAATAAATAAAATAAATTTTTTATTTTTTTTAAATTGTTTTTAATTGTACTTTCTAAAATAAGAAATGTTCTTATGTTTTTTATCCGTTATGTATATATTTTACATATTTTTATAATAAAAATAAAAAAATTAAAATAAATAAAGCATTAAAAATAAAAGAAATATTCTATGCAAGTAAAAATTGCAAAAATATAAAAAAAGAGCAAAAAATCCTATCCAACTATATCTAAATAAGTCAACCGAAAATTTAAGGCTAAAAGTAGCAAAAAAAAGAAAGAAATATTTTGCTTTATAAATAATATATGAAATGGTCATTATTGATGTCCATCATATGGACTAGCAAAATATTCACATTAATGTGTCAAAGACTTTCAAAATATTTATAAGTTTGTGCCAGAAAAAAGTGTCTTCATATTTATTTACTTTGGTTTATTAACAAGTTGTAAGGAGAATTAGTGTAAAGTTTATTTAAAGCAAAGAATGCCATACTTAGCGCATATAAAATATGAGTGACTGGAAAATAAATATATTCTTGACTTTCTTATTTATTTTCGGTGAAGCGAAAAATCTGGTAGTAACTCCATCTCTTCTCTATATGTTTATCCAGAAAATAATATTTTACTTAAAATCTGCTAAGAAAAAAAAAGAAAATTTTCTAAATTTCTTCCGAAAAAGAAATGAAAATAAATATAAAAGTTGTCCTAGATTTGAATGGAAGAAAAATCTAAAAACACTCTCAATTGAAAGAGGGGATTGTTTGAATACGAGAAATAAATTTATGAAAAAGGTCGCGTCAGCCAGAGGAAATATATGAAAAACAGACAGAATAACAACCCAAGTTTGGAGTGGACAGAAGAAATTCAGTTACTTCCGTTCACAGATTATATTTGCGCTCTCAATAATATTATAAATTTTCTATTGTTAGGCAAAATGTAAAAATTTAGAAAATTGAAAAATAAAAATATTTTAAATTATTGTGGAGTGATTATTGGGAATAAAATTTAAAATAAGTTGAAACGTAAATAAATAAATAAAATTATATATATTATCTCTCTATTTAACAAGGCTTGAAATTTCTGTTTTTCCTTAAAACGTTAATTATCTCTCTATTTTTAGGACCTTTAACTTTTAATCTCAAAACATTAAAAATAATTTTTATATTAACAAAAAAGAAATGGAAAATGAAAATAATTCTGGCAAAGTTTTTTTTAAATTAAAAAATAATTATTTTTAAATTAAAAGCAATTAATTAATTCTTTTGAGAAACGAATTCTTTCTCTTGAATCAAAACAACTTTATGAAACATTAATTATTGAAGGGAAGCAACAAAGTACTCATGAATTTTAAAATAAATTAAATGATTTGTTAAAACGATTTAATATAAATTTATTTTTAAATATTTTATTTTTAATTTAAAAAAATATTTTTATTTAAACATTCTCAAAAAAAGTATACAAATACAAACTATTTTACTTTATTACCTGTAACCAAAATGAGTTCCGAACAAAAAAATTCAATTTAAATAAAATATAAAAAAAATTAATTAAAAATAAAATCGTTAATTAAAAAACAAAAAAAAATTGAAAAAATAGACTGTTGGGTCATAACTAGGTTGCCCAGGCCCGAAGCAGGCAGTGGCTGGATTATAGTTAGGTTGCCCAAGCCCGAAGCAGACAGTGGCTAACTATAATCCAGAGCACCGTCGGTCATAGCTAGGTTGCCCAGGCCCGAAGCAGGCAGTGGCTAGCTAGACCCAATAGTCTTCTCAATTAATTAAGCCCGCTCAGGTCTATAAAACCTGAGCGGGCTCGAACCCACGACATCATAACAGAAAGCGAGCACGCTAACCATTACACCACAACACAACTAAATATATATGATTAAATATCATATATATATCGAAGAAAATCCCTTATAACCCCTTAAATTCTAGGTATTTCCTTAGAAATGAGATTTTATACAGAAATCAAAATTCTGAATTTTAAATCAACATTCAGAAAAAAACTAAAAAATTATTTTAAAAAATTTTCATTTTCAGTATGGAGAATTTGATTCATTAAATGCAAAAAAGTTATAAAATTTTTTTTTAATAATTTAAAACCGGAAATAGAATTTTTAGTGAGTGAAAAACTTCATTGTTAAGAATTGTTTACAATTATTTTTTATGATCTCAACCAATTAATAATAGCAAAAAGAATAAACAAATCTCATTTCCATTTTTTCTCTAATATTTTTTTTTATCCCAACTAATTATTTTACAAAATATTCTCTAGTTTTAACAGAAAATAAAAAATATTTAATTTATTA
The DNA here is from genome assembly GCA_000172435.1 of Meloidogyne hapla. Taxonomy (NCBI): domain Eukaryota; kingdom Metazoa; phylum Nematoda; class Chromadorea; order Rhabditida; family Meloidogynidae; genus Meloidogyne; species Meloidogyne hapla. The sequence continues at coordinate 18,952 of ABLG01001762.1, forward strand.
ATTTTGTTCTTCACTCTCTTTTCTTTTTATTTTCCCATCTGTTAATTCTTTTTGTCGATTTCTTTGATTTCTCATTGCCGTCTTTTTTTCATTTTTATAAAACTTTAAAGATTATTTTTAATTAAAAAAATTAATTAACAAACATTAATAACAGCTCCTCTATTTTTATTAAAATTAAAATATAATTCTTCTTTTGAATTTTTTCTGCAAAAAGAATTTACAGAACTTCGAACAAACTGAGTATTTTCATCAACAAAAAATACTGGAGAAAATTTTGAACCATTTTCAGATTCTCTATATAAAGAAATATTTCCATCTTCTGTTTTTACTTGCAAATTTGAATCATCATTAACCTATAAATATGTTAAATATTTTAAATAAAAATTAAATAAATCACTTGTGTTGTACGTCCCATCATTGCCAAGAAACTGAAAGGTTTTTCTTCTTCACCATTTAAATGGTTTTCTAGGGGAATTATAAAATTAATTATTAGAGAATTAAAGAGGTAATTTTTGAGTAAAATTTTATTAAATGTTCAACCAAAGTTTTGATTTTTAGTTATGAATAACTCATAAACAAGCTTATCTCAGCCTTTTTGGCTAAATAAATGATTTTAAAAAAATACTAAAAAAAAATCTTACTTATTGTTAAACATTAAAACACTATTACTTTTAAAAAATTATAAATAAACCTTTAATATTTGAAGAAGTTCCAATACCATTCATTTCAACATCTTCATTATTGTCTACTTTGGTAGGCCTTTTTGGTTTATTAGATCGAGACTCTCCACTAGGCATTATTGTAAGAAAAACTTTTACAAATTTTAAAATTCCCAAAATATTTTTTAATAAAATTAAATTTAGAAATATTTTTAATTGATAAAAAGACAAAAATTAATCGAAAAAAAAAATAAAAATCAATTTTAATTTAAATAAAATATACAAAAAAAATTTATGGCCTCCATTCAGGTTGAACTTTTTGTCTTTTATCCTCTTTATTGTTTCTCTCCTCTTCAACCAAACGAAGTTGTGGACTAAAAAAATTATTATTTATTAAAAGATATATTTTATCTATTTACATATCTCTCCTCAACATAAGTTCACGAATTCTCCAACGTAAAGCCATTCTTTTTTGTTCTCCAGGGGGAGGCATTTTTGCCCATTCAGAACGATATTGTTCTAATTTAAGTCGTTGATCATGTTTAAAAGGTAAACGACCAGGTTCTGGACATTGAGTTGGGCGAAGAGCTAAAAATGTTTTTAAATAAATTTTAAATAATTATTTAAAACCATTAGATCGAAGAAATTGATTAATTAATTTATTTTCTTCTTTTGGATCAAGTGTTCCTTTACGTGAAGCTTCAGGACGTTTATTTTCCTTTTCTCGGTCAATAGGTTCTTTTCTAGCAGGTGAAGGCTCTTTTTGTTGTTCTTGAGCATTTTCTTGTGGTCTAATCTCTTCTACATTCCTTTCACTTCCCTCAATCTTAAAATAAAAAAATTAGAAAAATTATTGGGCAATTTCCGCAATTCAAAAAATTAAAAATCAGAATTAAAAAATTAGCTTAGGATTTTTTTGAAATTTTAACCCATCTCCGAAATAGATTAAAAAATATTTTTTCATTTTTTTTTTCATTTAAATTAATCCAAAACTATCAAAAATTCCCGATATAAGAATATTCTTTTAAATTAATTTCTTAAAAATATTTAAACTAACCAAACGTTCATATTTTTTAATGTCTTCATAAACTTCATTTAAACGCTCATATCCATAATCTAATAATTCTTCAAATTCAGGAGGTAATTTATCTGATGACTAAATAATTTAAATTAATAAAAAATAACAAAATTTAAACCTTTTGTTTTTTTGGGAGAGAAGCTAAAACAGAAGAAAGATGTAATAAACTCTGATCTAAATCAGCAGAACCATCAAAACCACCCAAAAGACAAGAAAATAGTCGAGTATCAGAAATGTCAGCATTTTCTTCAATTAAACGAAGATCTAAAAAATAAAATTTTATTAATTTACATAAATGCAAAAATAGAAGGAAATATTTTTTAAACGTCCTATTAAGAAAAACCGTTAATAATAAAAAAAATAAAATTTTAAAAATTATTAAATAGGTTTCTTAAAAAAACTCCTAAAAACCCTAAATGATCCAAGTAAATTTTTTAGTATGGAAAAGAAAAAAGCAAAGCAAGAATCTTCAGACTAAAATAGCGCAGAATTTGTCAATTAATTTATTAAAAATAAAGAAATCAGAATTTTAAAAAACCTTTTTCAATTTCACGTAATTCATCATCTTCTACATTATATCCCATTTCACTAATAATATTACGTAATTCTTCACTAAAACCATCATCATCAGAAACTTCAATTTCTCCACTTAAATCTTGTGAATGGAAACTATTAGTCATTCTAAAAATAGATTTTAAAAAAATACAAAATTGTTTTAAAAACAAATATCGGCGTAAGATTATTTTCATAAAATATTACTTTTAAAAAACTAAACAAAGAAAATAAAAAATTTATATTTTTTATAATTAAAATAAAAAACTGGACAGTTCTAATATACAATATTATTTCCCCTGAAAAAAAAAGTTGACTGTGGAATAATAATTTTTTAAAAATCTATTTGTAAAAAAAATTATTTGAGGAATTATTAGACGAGGGACCGGCTTTGTATTTATTTGTTGTGTAAGTTTTATCAACTTTTTTCTAAAGTATCGAATAATAAGAGTTTTTTGCTAATCATTTCCATCAGGCTCATTTCTTTTTAATTTATTCAATTCCCATTAAAATGTGACGAGTAAGAGATTATATTTTGTTGCAAAATCTTTTGATTATTTTAAACTTTGTAAATAGATTTTTAATAAATTCTTATTTAGATGGTGTTCCAAGTCTGACTATGAAACAGTACTAACCGATTATGGAAAGGAACAATTAAAAAATAAAAAACCGAACGAGAAAAACTGCGAAGTGTCCTGTCATCTCAAGTTTAAAAGTGAAAATTTCCCAAAAAATAATTTTCTTCATTTCTTAGCCAAATCACGTATTATTTCTCCCAATCGATTGTCATCAACATTTTTCAGCCATTCAGGCTGTTGAGGAATATTTTCATTTAAAGAACCATTAATTTGGGACATTATTGATTTTATTTGGTCAATTTTATCTTAAATTATAAATTATTTATTTTTAGAAAAATAATTGCGAAAAACCTTTATCCATTGAAATATCAATTGGTTGATGCTCAATTTTGAGATGTTCAAGTGGAGGGGCTTCAGGCAAATCATATTTAGGTGTTGAAGGTATCCAATTTGAATTATTATCATTATTAGAGGAAGATGGAATTTGTTGATAATCATTTTGTTGTTCTAATTCATTTGAAGATTCATCATCTAAGAAATTAGAAAATAATTAAAGAGAATTTTTTAATTTTTAAAAAAGCAAAATTTTAATTTATCAGAGAAAAAGTAAGAGTAAAAACCCTTCATGATCAAACTATAATTGATGTATTTAGAAAGTTTTTTTGGACATTTCCTTGCTAATTTAAATTTTAAAATAATTTTTTAAAAACCTGTAGTATTTGAAGAAGTCCTTTCAATCCCAATCCCTCTCATTTCAACATCAAAACCTATACGCCATCCATCATTTTGGTCATCTTCATCATCTTCACTATTGTCTACATTGGTAGGCCTTTTTGGTTGATTCGATAGAGATTCTCCACGAGGCCCCATTGTTTTGAAAATTTTTTACAAATTTATTGTGAAACGACATAAAATCCTCTTTCCATTTTTAAATACAAAATGCCAAAAAGGATTAAATTCAATCAAATTACAAAAAAAATCAGTTACAAAAAACTTTGAAAAAGTTTAAGACTGTTGGGTCATTGCTATACAAGCGCGAAGCAGGAGCGGCTAGCTACACCCAACGTCTTCTCAACAATTAAAAAACTAGAGGTTCGAACCCAAAACAGCCCAATGCGAATCAAGCATGCTAACCACTACACCATGACCACGATACACCGTCCAATTGTCCGTTTGACGTCCACCGTGAAAATATCCAGATTTTTGTGAAATTTTCTCTTATGATTAGCCAAATTTAATTAAAATTAAATAATTTATTCATAATTTTTTTCTTTTAGATTTATATATTTTTGTATTAAATGTCTGAAAATCAATATTCTCCACTTACACAAACTGTTGTTAGAACACTTACTGACAAACTTTATGAAAAAAGAAAGGCAGCAGCTTTAGAAATTGAAAAGTTTTTATTTTAATTTATTTAAGTTTTTTTTTTATTTTTTTAGACAAACAAAAGAATTAATTAAATCAAATAATATGGCTGATGTAGAAAAAATAATTTCTGTTTTGGAACAATTAACAACAACACCAAATGGAAATATGAGAAAAGGTGGATTAATTGGTTTAGCTGCTACAGCTATTGCTTTGGGGAGTAAAGTTAGTAGAAATATTCTAATTATTTATTTTTTAAAGTTTTTTTAGAATTCATCTATTTATGCAGTTAAATTATTAGAACCAGTTTTTACTTGCTTTTTGGATCATGACTCTCGTGTTAGATATTTTGCTTGTGAGGTTTGTTTTTTCTATTAAATTTTATGCCATTTTTAAAATTTACTCTTTTCTTCATTTTTAGTAAACCACATTTTTCGGAAATATAGTTTTTTTTTCTTTTTACTAATTTTTTGCTTTACAATTTTTCCTTTGCCTTTATCATTCCTTGCCTTTATCTATATTTTTAAGAATATTAATTTAAAATTTTTATTTTGAGTTTTTCACGATTTTTCTCCATTTATCTGTAAGAATAATTTTAAATAAATTAAATTTATAAATAATTTTACTTTAAAATTTTCATTCTTTTAGTCATTGTATAATATTGTCAAAGTCTGTAGAGCATCAGTTTTGGTAAAATTCGATGAACTTTTTAATATTCTTTGGAATTTAACCTCCGATCCTGATCAAAACGTAAGAAATGGTTCTGAATTATTAGACAGACTTGTAAAGGTTTTTTTCTTAATTTTATTAAATTTAATTTTTAATATTTTTTATAGGAAATTGTTATTTCAACAAAATCTTTTGATTTACAAAATTTAATGGTTGTTATTAGAGAAAGAATATATTCTGTTGATTCTTCAAATAAAAGATTTATTATATCTTGGGTATTTTTTATTAAATAATATTTTTAAAGTAGGTATGTAAACCTGGTTTCCGTTTTTATAGCTTATTGTTTTTATAGAAAATTAGTTTGGCCCCCACATTGATTCTATCCATAAGAAATGTTTAAAATGAAACTGCTACTTAAAATAAATATTCTTACTACCTTGCAGCATTATTTTTTCCTTAATCGGATCTTTTCATTTTTCCACAAAATATAAAATTTTATTAATAATAATCTTACAATTATAATCTTACCTTGATTATAAATAATGTTTTTATTATTTAGCTTTACTCAATTTTAACTGTGCCTGATTTTTCTGTAAGTGAATATTTCCCTGAGGTTCTGGATGGAGTTTTTAAAGCTTTGGAAGATCCTTCACCTGCAGTTCATGAAATTACTATATCTGTATTAACAGAGATGCAAAAGAAATTAAATCCAAAATGGAGTGACAATGTTTTTATTTTAATTTTTAAATATTTTTTAAATTTATTTTTAAGGTTAAATTAGATGGTGTTATTAATGTTTTGGTTATTCAAGCAACTTCACAAGTACCTGTTGTTCGTGATCTTGCAATTCAATGGCTTAATCAGGTTTTAATATTTTTCTTAGAGAAGTTCTTACTGCTGATCATTTGCATTCTGAACATTGAGTTTTTTCATTTCTGTTCAAATTTTGATTATTTTACTTCTTTAAAAATCCTTTCCCCCCCAGACATTCCCATAAAATTTTTTTGCCACGTATTTTATAACTTTTTAACACCAAGTTATTTTTTAGATTAATATTTATTATGGCGACAAAATTCTTCCAAGTCTTCCTTCTTTTCTTATCTCTATTTTGCCCTATCTTATCGACAATATGTCAAGTGATTTTGCTGGTTCTCGGCCACTTTCTCTTCCAAATGATTTAAATCAAAGATTAACATCATTAGTAAAAACAGATTCAGAAATTCCAGTAGAAGCAGTTGTTGAAGTTCTTTTGGCTCATTTGAGACATGAAAGGACAGAGACGAGAGTAGCAACATTAAATTGGATAAGACATTTACATTCTACAAATCCAACAAATGTTTGATTTTTTTTAAATTTTTTTAAATATTTTTTAAAGATGTTTCGTTATATGGACAGATTCTTTCCTGTTTTACTTGATTTATTGTCTGATCCTACTGATGAAGTTTTAATGCTAGATATTATTTTAATAACTGATATTTGTGGTCAACCTAAACAACAACAACAACTTGACATTCGTTCATTAAAATTGGGAGAGGAATTAAGTCAAGAGGTTTTTTTTTAATATATTTAAATTAATTAATTTTGTTCTCTTATTATTTTTTTAGTTAAAGACTATTTCTCCTTATTTGGTTAAATTTAATATTGCTTTATTAAAAATGTTTAAAGATGACAGAAAATTGGTTGCTGATAGAGGAATTCAAATTATTCGGTTATTTTTTATAATTTTTAAATTTTTTTTTTTAATTTTTAAAGACAAGTTTGTCTTCTTTTGGAACCAACAGATGTTTTTAGAACAATTTCTCTTTTATTAAGTTCTTCAATTAATTTGGATTTATTTTTTCCTCAAAATTCAGCTACACCTCAATTAAATTTAACTGGAAATAAAGATTTATATATTGAATTAGAATTTATTGCAAAAATAGTTCAAATGCTTAATCAAATTTTAATGACTACAAGGTTTGATTATTCTTTTATAATTTTATGGAAACCTTATTCATAACACTCCGAAACTTTTCGCATAACTTTATAGCATTTTCCTCATTATTAACGTGAAGACATAAAGTTTTGTTTTTTACACAAAACCCTAACCGAAACTAAAACAAAATATTTTTCTTGTAGAATTAATTTCTGTTAAGTTATGAACACGTAAAAATAATTGTGTTATTCATCTCCAAAAATCGTTCCAAATCTTTTCTCTTTTTCTCTTTTTAACTTTATTTTCTTTTAAGTGAACTTTTCCCTTTACGTCAACGTCTTCGTAATCCAGAACAGAATGATTCTACAGAATTATTTCAAAATTTATATAAATGTTGGTGTAATCAACCAATTTGTTTATTATCTTTATATTTACTTTCACAAAATTATCAGGTAATTTTTTAATTAAAAATTATTTAAAAATCATTTCCCCCAGTCAGTCTGCACTTGAATTAATTCCTCGTTTATCTGATATTGACCTTACAATGGAACTTTTGATAGAAATTGATAGAATTGTTCAATTAATTGAATCACCAATTCTTGCTTGTAAATTATTTATAAAATATTTTTATTTTCTTTTTTAGATGTAAGAATGGATTTATTACATCCAGATTATCAAAAGCCTTTAACTGCTTTACTTTCTGCATTGCTTATGTTACTTCCTCAAAGCGAGGCATTTTCTATGTTACACAAAAGATTACAGGCTGTTCCCCATTTGGCTGTTCTCGAGTAAGAAAAATATTTTTTTGTTATTATTTAAATCAACTCTGATTGTTTGACCTTTTAATTAGAGTTAAATTAACGGGTGTTCCTTTCAATCATTAGCAATTTTTAAAGAAATAAAATTATAATTTAGAAGTATGAAAAAAAGTATAATTCGAAGTACTGGCCCTCCCTCTTCTTCCAACAAAATAAAATTTAAAGAATTAATTCAATATTTTGACCGGGTTACACAAATTCGCTCAATGGCTTTACGAGTACATCACAAAAAAATGTTAGAAGAAATAGCTAGACAAAAATCAGAATAAATTAGAAAATTATTTTGATATATTTTTGTATTTTTAAAGCTTATTGTCAGTTTTTATTTATAAATTGTTTGATGTTTTCTTTTTGGTTCAGCGATTCCTCCTAATTAATAGTCTCCCTAAAAATCGGAAATGAATTAATGTTTATTATCTATTTTTACCAATTTTTGATTAAAAAAACTTTTAAAATGTTCGCAATATTTTAAAAACGAAAGTTTAATATTTTTATTTAAAAGACTTCTCTTAATTTTATTTATTATTCTTATGATCTCAGAAATTTTGTAAACAACTTTATTAACCTCTTCATTTTAATCTAACAAAAACCAGTTTTTAACTCTGTCCACAATTGCCTACACAATAGATCAATTCTACGTATCATTAAATTTTTTTACGTTTGACCACAATTTTATAGTTAAATAAGTTGAAAACCGACAAAAAATAATCAAATAAAATCTCTCGACTCGATATCATTTGATAATATTTAAAATTTTAATTCTATTTTAAGAACAAAAAACAAAAATTATTCTGTTCGTTTTATGGCTCTTTAAATTTTTATGGCCAATGATTGTGAATCAATCGAATCGGCCAATCGATTCACACACAAAAAGAGAACACAAATTTGTACAAACTAACAATCTCTCTCTTTAATTTTTGTTTATTTGCTTTAAAGAGAGTCTTTGACTTTTATAATAATAATAATATTTATACGCACTAGCGTGACGATTTCAGACAAATAAATTTGATGAATTGTAAAAAAAGGTATCAAAATATATAAATTGTAAGACAAAAAATTTTCGTTAAATAAATAATATTTTAAAAAGTGTCATAATGTCTTTTGAGGTGATCGGGGAGGGAGTCAACGAATTGAGATAAATTAAATGTGGCTAGGAGTCTATTAAACTGGTCAGGACATGAATTACGCATATGTTGTGGAATAAATTTATATAA